>CM064514.1:48205869-48250869 GCA_032716605.1 Paralithodes platypus | reverse complement strand
ACGTGTACACAGTAAAGTGTCCATACCTTCCACTTGTATAGTATACCCACAATTGTTATCCTCTATTTATTAATGGATTCTTACAACTTTCACAAAAACCTTAACCTTTACCAATGCTTGCTTTAAGTGTGTCATTCAGATGAGTCAAGTCAGTCTGTTATTCAGTAGCAATTGTCAGTCAATAATTAAATAATTCAGTTAGAAAGTTCCAACATAATTTAAGGTAATAAACAGCACACCAATTGACCACTTGCGAGTTTCGTTCTATAAGGAAGTTGGAGGCATAAACATCGATATTAAACAGAAATGCAATAATAATGTAGGTTTTTAATGGATAAACAGTATGTTGAAATGTTTTTATGTATTTGTATAAGCATTACAACCGCAATTTAGGTGATAATTCTGTTAATTATCGATGTCTACAGCTCCAACTTCCTTATAGCCTGAAACTCGCAAGTGGTCAATTTAAGTTACCTATTTGTTTTCCTTCCCTAAAACGCCTAATTACACACCGATTATATTATACAAACCACCACAATACGAAATATACACAATATATTGTTTCTTCACCTCACATTCGCTTCCGCTTCCCCCTACTCTAATCCTTTTTCTAAATACTCAACTCTCTCTCTCGTTGTAATCTTATTTTTCTCTTGCTCTGTATCTATTTGTCATTCTATTTATTTATCTATCTATCTATCAATATATCTATCTATCTATCAATATATCTATCTATCTGTCAGTCTGTCTACCTGTCTTTGCACTCCCTGTTAGTCCCAACCTATTGTATAAACTCACCTGAGATTAGCTATTCTCCATGCTTTTCCTCTATCCTTTTATCCTCTAGCCTTTTATCCTTTTATCCATTATCCTTTTCCTCTATCCTTTTATCCATTATCCTTTATCCATTATCCTTTTCCTCTATCCTTTTATAATTTTATCCATTATCCTTTTATCCATGCTTTTCCCCTATCCTTATATTCCTCTTTTATTTTACTTATCCTTTCCCTCAGTTTTGCCTACCGTTTCACATATTTAGGCGATGTCGCACGGGCAATAATTCGGGCCGAGTTTTTTCAAACCGTATTTCGGGGCCATCCAAATATAAGTCAGAGCCTAAGGAATCTAGGGAATCATCATCCAAGATCGGCGAGAATCTAGGGAATCATCAGCCAAGATCAGCGAGAATCTAGGGAATCATCATCCAAGATCAGCGAGAATCTAGGGAATCATCATCCAAGATCAGCGAGAATCTAGAGAAATATCATCCAAGATCTGCGAGAATCTAGGGAATCATCATCCAAGATCAGCGAGAATCTAGGGAATCATCATCCAAGATCAGCGAGAATCTAGGGAATCATCATCCAAGATCAGCGAGAATCTAGGGAATCATCATCCAAGATCAGCGAGAATCTAGGGAATCATCATCCAAGATCAGCGAGAATCTAGGGAATCATCATCCAAGATCAGCGAGAATCTAGGGAATCATCATCCAAGATCAGCGAGAATCTAGGGAATCATCATCCAAGATCAGCGAGAATCTAGGGAAATATCATCCAAGATCGGCGAGAATCTAGGGAAATATCGCTCGTCAAGGGGAAAATTCATCTTCCTCTCCCGCAGTTATTCCTCCCGGGATTTACGACGCGCCGAAAAACCATCTATTGTAGAAGCCGAGCTATTGTTTGTCTGAAGAAAGCGAAAGAGAAAGATTTGCGAGGCTGGCTTTCAGGGATGTGGCTCCTATAGTCTGTCAGGGTGTGGTGGTGGTGATGTGGCTCGGGTGTGTGAGGGTAGTATGTGGCTCTTAAGGGGAGATGGACCGTTTTTCTGGCCCCCCTTATCCCTAATGTTTAGCCCCACTAGTTTTGAGATTACAAGACGTTCGGCCCATTAGTTTGATGATTTTAACACGTTTCGCCCCATTTCGTTGTCAATTTTAAGACCTTTCGTGCCATTTAGGTGTAGATTATTTCTTAGCGAGCGATAGCGAGCCTGCAATTTTAAGAGGAATCGGCCTTCGGCCGGGAAATTTTTCTACTGAAAAATTTACAAATTTTCTCTTGAAGGGGGGTCTAGGTTTTTCTTTTCTTTTCTAAGCTTGATGGAGGTCTAGGGAGGACACTAAAAAAATATATGAATGATAATAAATGAATTAATAGACCAAACAAACGTGCAGTCTCCCCTTAAACTGGATCAGTACGATGGTGCCCTTGCGTTAACTACTGAATGTGTCATGTTATGTATTAACTACTGAATGTGTCATGTTATGTATTAACTACTGAATGTGTCATGTTATGTATTAACTACTGAATGTGTCATGTTATGTATTAACTACTGAATGTGTCATGTTATGTATTAACTACTGAATGTGTCATGTTATGTATTAACTACTGAATGTGTCATGTTATGTATAACTACTGAATGTGTCATGTTATGTATTAACTACTGAATGTGTCATGTTATGTATTAACTACTGAATGTGTCATGTTGTGTATTAACTACTGAATGTGTCATGTTATGTATTAACTACTGAATGTGTCATGTTATGTATTAACTACTGAATGTGTCATGTTATGTATTAACTATATACTTTTTGTTGGCGTTATGAATATTTATCAAAAATAGCCTTTTTCATAAACGCTTCTTGACTTAGAAAAATGAAAATTGATCCTAAAACCCTGAAAATGAACACAGATCAAAGGTAATTAAGATTCTAACTCTAATAAAATAGACACCCCACAAATTTCTCATAAACCAAACAGTGCTATGACATATTCCCGGGATATACTGTATATATGGGCATTTTCCTTATTACACCCCCCCCCCCCCCCCCCCAAGAACAAAATAATAAAATTGAATAAAACAGAAAATAAACATAAAAATATAAAAAATGGGGATTGGGCCTGAGCATATAGATATATAGATAGATAGAAAATGATAATAGCACAGCGCGCACCACAAGCTCAAAATTATATACCCAACGATATCTTTTAACCACGGGCACTTGGGTTTGCACATGCGAATTGCAAAATGTTTGCATTCTATCTAAAATAGCAATCTTATAAGAATTCCCACAAAAATGGAAAATAATATTGGACAATTAAAATCAATATGAAAAACATCGTATGGTCACCAATTTTTTTTTTTTTTTAATGTATATGTAAAATTCAAGATGAGTAATATGACCATTAATTAGTACTGTAAATGTATCTGACAAATATAGCATGAAGAAAAGATACAACAGAAATGTAATAGATCTATTTTCGTATGTACAAGATGGAAGTAACAAGACTTTTACTAGTAGTAACTCGGAACCATAGAAACAGCATCAGGCTCCACCCATAAAACTTGATGACCGGGCCCATCCTGTGACCATTATTTGAGCCGCAGAGTGCTGCAGTGAGGTCTTATTTGGCAGGTTGTAGGGGAGGAGAGGCAAACAAGTAGTAATATCATCGTTGTTCATGTTATTGTAGTAATCAGAGTTTTGTGGTGGTGTGGATATAGCCTTGTATTTCTAGGCCAAGGCTATACCCACCCCTGAAGGGCCTTGGTTCGAATCCCAAGATAAGTGTATAGTATAATTGATAGTGTGACAACGACCTCAAGTTCACAATCCCGATCCTGTACTACTAAGTTGGTAATTAGCCAGAATGAAACACGAGAGGTATATAATTAGTCAAGAATAACGTAGTAACTGATCAAAACGAGAGTGGTATTACTAGAGAAGGAAAACCAGTGGAGAGAAAAATAGGGGAGGAGTAGAGAGGTGGAAGGGTGGAAAGCGATATAGGGAAATATAAA
Organism: Paralithodes platypus; assembly: GCA_032716605.1. NCBI lineage: Eukaryota > Metazoa > Arthropoda > Malacostraca > Decapoda > Lithodidae > Paralithodes > Paralithodes platypus. The sequence goes on along the minus strand of CM064514.1, from coordinate 48,247,062 downwards.
ATAGGGGAGGAGTAGAGAGGTGGAAGGGTGGAAAGCGATATAGGGAAATATAAAATAGGGGAGGAGTAGAGAGGTGGAAGGGTGGAAAGCGATATAGGGAAATATAAAATAGGGGAGGAGTAGAGAGGTGGAAGGGTGAAAAGCGATATAGGGAAATATAAAATAGGGGAGGAGTAGAGAGGTGGAAGGGTGGAAAGCGATATAGGGAAATATAAAATAGGAGCAATAAGGACAGGGAAACCAGGAAAGAATAACATGGAGAATGGGAAAAGGTAATACAAGAATAGGCACATGACAACATGGAAAGAGTAAAGTGCGTAGGATAAATGTGAAAACAAAAAACGTGAAGGGGATGATAAGGAGAGAAAGATAGGGAGAACAACAAGAAAATATAGAGAGTAGAAGGTAACATGGGAGTAAGGGGGACAGAACTGGGAAAGCCATGATGAACAAATAGAACAACATTAGGAAAATAAAGAGAGGACACAAAATGAGAGATAACTACGCAGGAAAATATGCAAGCGTAGATATTTTCAAAGGAAGAGGGAAAACAGAAGAAGGAAAACGGTTGAGAGGGAACAGCAAACGGGGAAATTACAAGTTAGATACAAAGGTGGTGTCACACGAGCGCTTAAAGGGGCAATTTTTCGACCAACTTCAAATTTAAAGTATTATCACAATTCAGCCACCTAACGAAATCTACCTTCACTCTAGTTCCCGATACTATATATTTTTTCTATGTGAGTGAGGGAGACAAAAGGCAGAACTGCCTGTTGCGAGTGCCTCCCCCAGAGTTGAAAGAGTGACAGGGCCAAATTCAATGGACGTTCGAGACAAAATGCCTGGACACACGGAGTTTGAAGCAATTTAAGTCATAGGAAGAGGGAAAGACTGATTCTGAGAGAGAGTTCCAGAGCTCAGCTGTTGAATAGAAGAAAGACTGAGAATAATGTGTCACTCTTGGGTTGGAGAGTTGCACAGGGTAGGGGTGGGATTGTATTGTAAGACGGGTGCTACGTGCTTTACGAAGAGGAGGTGGTATACACTGAGAGAGCTCTGAGGAACACTGATTATTGTAATAGCGGTAGAATAGTGAGACAGATGCAACATTGCGGCGAAGAGAGAGACTACAGAGAATTGGTGAGTGTATGTGAGTTAATGAGACGGAAGGCTTTCTTTTCTATTTGGCTAGAAGTGCTGTGTGAGAGGATCCTCTCCACACGTGTGAATAATACTTGATACATGGACGTACTGTGCCCCTGTACAGAGCAAGAAGCTGCGCAGGGATAAAGAACCCCCGGAGATGGTTGAGCACACCCAGCTTCTGGGAGGCTGCCTTAGCAAGACTGGTAATATGATCTTTCCAAGAGAGATCAGAAGAAAAAGAGACCCTAAGAATATTAAGAGAAGATAAAGAGTTAATTTGTATGTTGTTGAAGAGTAAAGCAGATTTCTGGAAGGGGTGACGAGTAGACAGATGGAAAAATTTAATTTTGGAAGCATTAAAAGTAACAAGGTTTTCTCTGCCCAAATTATAGATAGTAGAGATATCAGAAGATAGGTGTTTTATGGCCTCCTTACGTGAGTTTTGGAGTTCCTGCTGTGAATAATTTGGTGGAAGGCTAGTTGAATAGTGTAATGTAGAGTCATCAGCATATGAGTGAATGTGGCTGGAGGTACAGTTGAGAAGGTTGTTAATGAATAATAGGAAGAGAGTTGGAGATAGAACAGAACCCTGAGGAACACCGGAGTTGATAGGTTGAGGAAGTGAACGGTGGCCATCCACAACCGCAGCTATGGAGCGGCCGGAAAGGAAATTAAAGACAAAGGCACAGATGGAGGGATAGAAACCGTAGGAGGGTAGTTTGGAAATAAGGGATTTGTGACAGACTCTATCGAAGGCCTTCGATATATCTTGCACAACAGAAAGAGTCTCACCGAAGTCCCGAATGGAGAATGACCAAGAGTTAGTAAGATAAGAAAGAAGATCACCAGTAGAGCGGCCCTTAAGGAAGCCATACTGACGGTCTGAGAGTAGGTTATGGGAAGATAAATGCTTAAGAAATTTTGAGGCAAGAATAGTTTCAAAAACTTTAGAGATGCAAGAAATGAGAGCAATTGGACGATAGTTGGAGGGTTGAGAGCGGTCACCCTTCTTTGGGACAGGTTGAATGAGAGCAAACTTCCAGCAAGAAGGAAAGACGTTAGAGGAGAGGCAGAGACGGAAGAGTTTGCCTAGGCAGGGAGTCAGCACGGAAGCACAGTTTATGAGTACAACAGGTGGAACACCGTCCAGACCGTACGTCTTCTTAGTATTAAGCCCAGAGAGGGTGGAAAGTACATCCTTGAAAGAGATTATGATGTTAGGCATAACTAATCATCTTTATTTTTATTACTTTCACCACAACACCAAACACCCCCAAATGAAATTAATTAAAGTATATATGATCCACCGGGATTCGAACCTGGGTTATCACACACAGATTTTTGCCACCTTAACCATTACAGGGTGGTGGAGAGGGAGGAATAGCACCGGAATCATCCAATGTGGAGTTTTTAGCGAAAGTGTTAGTGAAGAGTTCAGCTTTGTCAAAGGAAGAAGTGACAGTGGTGCCGTCAGAGTGGAAAAGAGGAGGGAAAGATGAAGAAGAATTTGTTTTGGCTAGATGTCAGAAGGCTTGGGAAGAGCTAGAGTTGGATAGTTCAGTGCATGTATTATTGATAAAAGAATGTTTGGCGAATTCATTAGATTTTCTCAGACCATGGATTATATTTTTCCCATAATCTGGACGATATTGACTTTGATTTATTAACTGAATGATAATATCCTAGATCCCATCGAGTGTGGATGCTATTTTTCGTAGACCAGTTATAATCTTGGACGCCATTTCCCTTGATTCCCAAAGATTCTGGCTGATATTCTCTTTATGTTGTTTATGATCCAGGGTTGTATATTTTTAGATTCTCTTAAGGGGGGGTCACCGTTTTTGTTTGTTTATCTTTCTCTCCTTTTTCTCTCTTTCCTTGGCTTGTATCCATTCGGCCCCATTCAGCCAACTGTTTTAAGACGTTTATCCCCATCGAGGTGTCGATTTCTTCCTGGCAAGCGATAGCGAGCCAGCATTGTATGGAGATATCCGGCTTCGCCGGAGAAATTTTTCTATCGAAAAATGTACAAATTTAGCTTGCTATCAATCCAAAAATATATATATGCTGGCTCGTTACCGCTCGCCAGGAAAATATTGACACCTGGATGGGGATAAACGTCTTAAAACAGTTGGCTGAATGGGACCGATTGAATACAAGCTACGTAAAGAGAGAAAAGGAGAGAAAGATAAAAAAAAAAAAAAACTTAATGTATCTTTTGCGGTTAACTAGTAATTTTGCTCTATGCAGGGGAGGAAGGGGGGGGGGGGGGAGTAGTGTTATATATGTAGAGTTATGTGCAGGTGTGTGAATGTATATGTATGAACATTACTGGCGTTAGAATATGCATTAGCCTAAGTGTGTGTATGAGAGAGAGAGAGAGAGAGATATGTACTGTAGTTGTGGTTATTGCATGTTTTTTTAAATTTCACATGTGTTTATTCTTGACAAATGGAATCTATATTATGCTGTTTATGTATTTAACATGTATTTATTTCATAAATATTGAATTCTGATTCATATTGTGATGTTTTACAGTCATTTCATATTCAAGAATGTGACGCATGTATTTCCAAATCCTCCACGGTAAATATGCTCGCTCGCGCTCTCTCTCTCTCTCTTTATATATATATATATATATATATATATATATATATATATATATATATATATATATATATATATATATATATATACTGTATATATATATATATATATAATCTTTTTCTTTCTCCATCATATCCATCTATCTATCTATATGTCGATCGATCGATCGATCGATCTATTTATCTATCTATCTATCTATCTATCTATCTATCTATCTATCTACCCTCATCGAAGAGTAAGGAGGTGTCCAAGTCACGAGCTCAGGTGTTCTTTGGAAGTCTCGAGCACCTTGTCTGAACTTCTCCAAAGTCCTTAATGAGAGCTCGATAATTAAAGCTTAGTCCATTTACTATGCTATTAAACATTATTACTGTATTTCATATATATACATTATAAATACATACATTATTACAGATGATGAAATACACTAATGTATTTCACTGCATCCATCGATTTATTTCATTAAAATTGTTTGATCTTTTGTTACGCTCAAAAGTAATGTTCCAGTTTTAAAATCTCATTGTATTCAGCTCTTTTTCTAATTTACAAAAACACAAATAACAAATAAATAATTTCAGTTTAAACTAAGTCAATCATGTGTTTTCCATGTACATGGGTAGTTAGCCATTCGTGAACATAGCATTGTGATATAAATAGGACTGTGATTATTAATTATAATTCGTTCATTATGCTTAGGCCAGAAGTCTTGAACACAACCTCTAATTCGTTCATTATGCTTAGGCCAGAAGTCTTGAACACAACCTATAATTCGTTCATTATGCTTAGGCCAGAAGTCTTGAACACAACCTATAATTCGTTCATTATGCTTAGGCCAGAAGTCTTGAACACAACCTATAATTCGTTCATTATGCTTAGGCCAGAAGTCTTGAACACAACCTCTATAACTAAAAACAAACTAGAGTAATCGAGTTTATAGTTCTACCATTTGAGAGGAGTCAGTAAGGGATTAGGTATGGAAAATTAGGGTGACCGGTCAACTCAACCAGTAGACCATTTCAACCAGTAGCTCTCAACCAGTACCAAATCAACCAATACGGTTAGGTTAGGTTAGGTTAGTACTATATTTTGGCACTGGTTTGGTTGGTCTGGGTTAATTTGGCACTGGATGAGAGCTACTGGTTGAAATGGTCTACTGGTTGAGATGACATGGAGCTGAGAATTACAGCCCATTTGTTTTACTCCGTTTTGAGTTACAGAGGATAGAAATTAAGATTTCTGGTCGACTTATAATAAATGTACTATAGATAATATCAGTATTATCATTCTTCATGGTGAAGCCGTTCACCAAAATAGATCGCCAGTGTTTCATTAATGTGCATCCAAATATTGTCCAGAAAATCCTAATTTAGTCTGTACGTTAAAAACCCTATTTTAGAGCTTTGGCCAATATTGATAGCCTATTATAGAGGTAGGATCCGTTATTTTAGTGTTTAGGGGAGATATATATATTTCTTTTCCGCCCTAGAGCTCCATCAAACTCAAATAAAAACAAAATACAAGACCCTCTTCGAGATGAAACTATTTCGAAGGCTGAAGGCCAATTAATCCTAAATTGCAGGCTCGCTATCGCTCGCCAAGAAAAAAAAGTCGAAACCTAAGTGGCACGAATATCTCAAAATGTACAGAAAATAATTTTAGCTTATGTTTTAGTTTACCATACCCTCCATTTAATCTCACCAGCAATACATTTGTATTTACTTTGACCAACTTATAAATGTTAGTAAATACTCACTGCTGAGTTTTCAACACTGCATAAATCCCTGTATATCACCGCCTTCAACTATTCGCTACTTTCCACTACCACTGCATTTCACCAAGCCTCCCACCACTTTTTATCATTCTAAAATTTCGGTGTGAGTGTCCTTGGTACGAGTCCTTGAAGTGCCACATGTATTTGTTGATTTCATTAATTGAGTTTAGAAGTGAAGTTAGTTGGTGAAAAAATATAAATCTACCCAACTCGGTATTAATTGACTTCATTTTCTTTTCTTCCCTACAGTCACAACGACCTACCGTGGAACATCAGAAGCTTCATCCACAACCAACTGGAGAAGCTCAAGCTGAACGAGAGCTTGAAAACCGTGGAGCCGTGGTCGGTCAGCAATTGGTCTCACACGGACATACCCAGGCTCTTAGAAGGGCAGGTGGGAGGACAGGTGGGTTGAAGGATGACTATTTAACCCCTTATGTACCGGCGACGTCATATACATTCTATTCTAGCTATATTTAAACGATGTTATGAAGCTTGGGAAGGATATATGGTACCGGTAGTTAAAAGGATTAATAGAGATAGTCTGCAGCCTATAAATGGGTAGGCGTCCTTCCTAAGCTGAATTTAATCGACTAATAGTGGCCAGAATATACGGACAAAATGTCGCCGGTACAGAAGGGGTTAATGAATTGATGAGTTAATTAACTGCATGAGAGGTGGACAAAACAAACTTATACTCAGGCTGTTTGAGACACTAGTGAAGAGGCAGGTAGGTTGATGGTTAGAAATTATATATATGGATGGACTGATATGGTAGATAGCTTGATTGACTGATAGTAAGATAGAGAGATGGAGATAGATAGTAAGATAGAGAGATGGAGATAGATAGTAAGATAAAGAGATGGAGATAGATAGTAAGATAGAGAGATGGAGATAGATAGTAAGATAGAGAGATGGAGATAGATAGTAAGATAGAGAGATGGAGATAGATAGTAAGATAGAGAGATGGAGATAGATAGTAAGATAGAGAGATGGAGATAGATAGTAAGATAGAGAGATGGAGATAGATAGTAAGATAGAGAGATGGAGATAGATAGTAAGATAGAGAGATGGAGATAGATAGTAAGATAAAGAGATGGAGATAGATAGTAAGATAGAGAGATGGAGATAGATAGTAAGATAGAGAGATGGAGATAGATAGTAAGATAAAGAGATGGAGATAGATAGTAAGATAGAGAGATGGAGATAGATAGTAAGATAGAGAGATGGAGATAGATAGTAAGATAGAGAGATGTTAGATACAAGAGCTCCATCCATAACAACTAGACAATGGTCAAGCTGAACGAGAGATTACAGACCTTGGACCCGTGGTCGATCAGTAATTGGTCTCGCATGTACATACCCAGGTTTATAGAAGGGCTGGTGGGAGGACAGGTGGGTTAAGGGGGCTCACTGGCTTTTTTGTTTATCTTTCTCTCCTTTTCTCTCTTTCCCTGGCTTGTATCCATTCGGCCCCATTCAGCAAACTGTTTTAAGACATTTATCCCCATCCAGGTGTCAATTTCTTCCTGGCGAGCGAAAACGAGCCAGCATTGTTCGGAGAAACCCGGCTTCGTCGGAGAAATTTTTCTATCGACAAATTTACAAATTTAGCTTGCTGTCAAAACAAATATATATATTGAGAATATATCACAAATATATATATATATATATTATATATATATATATATATATATGCTGGCTCGCTACCGCTCGCCAGGAAAATAGTGACACCTGGATGGGGGTAAACGTCTTATAACAGTAGGCTGAATGGGGCCGATTGGATACAAGCCAAAGAGAGAGGGAGAGAAAGAGAAAACAAGCGAGGTGGGCTCCCTTAATACCAACGGATGGATACACATGCATCCACACCACCACACGTACATCCACACCACCACACGTACATCCACAATAACATATCAGCGTACACACATGCTCAGAGGGACACGAACACACACACAGTACTTTCATTTTAAGGGGGGGGGGGGGATGGTTCTCTTTTGGGACGATTTTTGCATGTATTCATTATTTTTCTAGTTTCCTCCCTAGACTTCCATCAAATTTAAAAAAAACATCCATTAGATCCCCCTTCTAGATTAATTTGTACATTTTTCGGTAGAAAAATGTTCCGGCCGAAGGCCGGTTCTTCCAATATTACAGGCTCAGTATCGTTCGCCAGGGAAAAAATTGACACCTAAATAGCACGAGAGGTCTAAATATTGACAAAGGAATGGGGCGAAAGGTCTTACAATCGACTAACCAATGGGGCAAACATCTTAACATCTGAAAACTAATGGGGCTAAACATGAGGGAGAAAGTGGTCCAGAAAACCGGCCCGTCCCCCCTTACCACCTCAATGTACAGTCGTGGCCATTAATTCTGATACATTTTGGGGCCTCGAACTGATTAAGTGAGCCTCAGACATGGAAATGCTGGATAGCGAATTAATAAGATGTTTCAATTCAGGCCGAGACATCTAAGAATGTATGTATCAATATTAATACCCACGATTGTACACACATTCTAATGAACATAACACACACACACACACACACACACACATATACACACGCACACAAACACACCACACTCAAATAAAAAAAAACACACACACACACACACACACACTTACACACACACACCACACTCACATAAAAAAAAAACACACGCACACACACACACACACACACACACAAACTTACACACACACACCACACTCACATAAACACACACACTAACCTCCAACCACCTACACCTTAAAAACAGTTACCGTTAGAGAAAAATGTCGGCGTTTTTGGTCTGTGGTAATTAATTCACCTGTCTGCCGCCCAGGTGAGGCCGACGCAGCCAACACATTCAGGTAATTAAGGGGAGATTTCCTCTTGAGGGATTTTTTTTTTCTGGACCCCTTTCTCCGTCATGTTTAGCCCGATTGCTTTTCAGATTTTAAGACGTTCGCCCCATTATTTGGCGATTTTAAGAACTTTCGCTTCTTTTCTATCAATTTTAAGACCTTTCATGCCGTTTAGGTGTCGATTTTTTCTTGGCGAGCGTTAGCGAGCCTGTAATTTAAGAGGAACCGGCCCTTGGCCGGGACATTTTTCTACCGAAAAATATACAAATTAACGTGAAAGGAGGTCAAGGGGGAGTAATTTTAAGCTTGATGGAGGTCTAGGGAACAAACTAAATACCTCCCCTTAAGTTTCGTGTCCGGGAATTAGGACTATAGTTGTCGCCATAATTATACTGGGAAATATAACAGTCTTTATTTGCTATTAAAATGTTTGTTATATGAGTATTATAATAATTATATATTATACTCATATACTGTATATTGTATTTGAGGAGGATTTTGTTTCACTTATTTGATATGCTGCTAAATGTGATGCATATTATTATATAGTGTTATCCTAAGCTCACTAAAGCTCGGTTCACACATGCACGAATTAACGTCACGTCCGTCCCCGACCAAGAAAATAGGCAGGACGGCATCAATCTGGAGGCCCCATGTTCCATTCCAACGTTCCAACTGTTCCAACGTTTTTTTGCCGCCGTTCTCATCCCGTTATATCATCGTCTAGACTAGACGCCGCCAGTCGTCGTCTAGATGCCGCCAGGCTGCGCCTAGACGACGATTGCTCCCGTGTGTGTCCGTGTGTGTCCCCTGGGTGGTCCCGACATAACAATTTTTCTGGCAGTTGCCCCGACCCATTCGGACCATTTTATGCATGCATAAAAAGGACGCCGCCCAGGCACGGCGAATTAAGGGTCGGGGACGGACGGGATGTTAATTCGTGCATGTGTGAACACGAACTAATTAACGTCCCGTCCGTCCCCGACCCTTAATTCGCCGTGCCTGGGCGGCGTCCTTTTTATGCATGCATAAAATGGTCCGTATGGGTCGGGGCAACTGCCAGAAAAATTGTTATGTCGGGGACACCCAGGGGACACACACAGGAGTAATCGTCGTCTAGGCGCAGCCTGGCGGCGTCTAGATGAAGACTGGCGGCGTCTAGACGACGAATATAATGGAATGAGAACGGCGGCAAAAAAACGTTGGAACAGTTGGAACGTTGGAACGGAACATGGGGCCTCCAGATTGATGCCGTCCTGCCTATTTTCTTGGTCGGGGACGGACGTGACGTTAATTCGTGCATGTGTGAACCGACCTTAAGGGTTTCTCGAGGTTGGGTATGTAGTTTGGCTATGAAGTGGTAGACGCCTTTCGGTGGGTCGTATCCAACTTAAGCTCGGTTCACACATGCACGAATTAACGTCCCGTCCGTCCCCGACCCTTAATTCGCCGTGCCTGGGCGGCGTCCTTTTTATGCATGCATAAAATGGTCCGTATGGGTCGGGGCAACTGCCAGAAAAATTGTTATATCGGGGACACCCAGGTGACACACACGGACACACACGGGAGCAATCGTCGTCTAGGCGCAGCCTGGCGGCGTCTAGACGACGAATATAAAGGGATGAAAACGGCGGCAAAAAAACGTTGGAACAGTTGGAACGTTGGAACCGAACATGGGGCCTCCAGATTGATGCCGTCCTGCCTATTTTCTTGGTCGGGGACGGACGTGACGTTAATTCGTGCATGTGTGAACCGTAATATGTTTAAGGGAGCCCACCTCGCTTTTTTTCTCTTTCTCTCCCTCTCTCTTTGGCTTGTATCCATTCGGCCACATTCAGCCAACTGTTTTAAGACGTTTATCCCCATCCAGATGTCGATTTCTTCCTGGCGAGCGATAGCGAGCCAGCATTGTATGGAGAAATCCGGCTTCGCCGGAGAAATTTTTCTATCGAAAAATGTACAAATTTAGCTTGCTGTCAAAACAAAAATATATATATGCTGGCTCGCTACCGCTCGGCAGGAAAATAGACACCTGGATGGGGTAAACGTCTTAAAACAGTAGGCTGAATGTGGCCGAATAGATACAAGCCAAAGAGAGAGGGAGAGAAAGAGAAAAAAAGCGAGGTGGGCTCCCTTAAACATATTACGGCGACAAATAAATGTGTTTAATCTACAGGCCACCTGTGATGAACCCCAAGGTGAAGAAATAAATACAATAATATCGATCGTATTTGTCTTCATCTTTAGTTCACGAAAAAGTTACTGTACAGTTTGCTTTAGTTGGATACTAATCAATATGTGCAGACAAGCATTAGTGACCTCTAGTGTACAGTCATCCATACAAGTCACATGAAATCCCTTACCTCGCTACAATTATAAACAATCAAATTTTCGCTTATATGATATAAATCAAATATAAGATAGTAATTTTGTTTGATGAACGTGGTGAGCATCTGTATTGCTGTGGTAAAGATTTTATGATAAAAAACAAATATTTTTCCATCAAATTTAAACGGAGAATATCATGCGCGAGTAAGTGAAACGCGGGTGGCAATTACTGTAGACTTATATCCCATTGATCCTTAAGGGGAGATATCCACTTGAGGGACTTTCTTCTTGACCCCTTTCTCCCTCATGCCTAGCCCCATTGCTTTTGAGATTTTAAGAAGTTTGCCCCGTTAGTTTGGCGATTTTAAGAACTTTCACCCCATTTTAAGACCTTTCGTGCCATTCAGGTATCGATTTTATCCTGGCGAGCGATAGCGAGCCTGTAACTTAAGAGGAAACGGCCTTCGGCCGGGAAATTTTCTACCGAAAAATGTACAAATTAATCTTGAAAGGGACTCAAGGGGGTGTCATTTTAAGCTTGCTGGAGGTCTAGGGAACAAACTCTCCCTCTTTCTCCCTCATTGATTTTGAGATTTTAAGACGTTCGCCCTAGTAGTTTTGACATTTTAAGACATTTTGCCCCATTTCTGTCAATTTTAAGACCTTTCGTGCCATTAAGGTGTTGATTTTTTCCTGGCGAGCGATAGCGAGCCTGTAATTTAAGAGCAACCGGCCTCCGGCCGGGAAATTTTTCTACCGAAAAATGTACAAATTTATCTTGAAAGGGGGTCTAGGGGGTGTAATTTTAAGCTTGATGAAAACGTAGGGAACAAACTAAATACCTCCCCTTAAGCATATTCATGTACATAGTCCTAACCCCTTTTATATTTGGAAGTCCTTCATAAGTTTAATCTGTAAGTGTCTAGTCATAGCCGGCATTTACATACAGGAGGCCCTCGCCTTGAATGTGCTTATATACCTGGAGGTTATTGAAATACCTTCCCTGATTCATAGTTATCGAAAGCAAAACCGTGACTTATTTTGTATTACATAACATTGGAATTATATATATATATATTATTTATATGATTTGTTCATTCCATTCGCCACTTTAAATCTATGATACGTAAATGGAGAAATACGGCTTAGGCGGAGACATTTTTCTATCGAAAAATGTACAAATTTAGCCTGCTGTCAACAAAAAATATACTGGCTCGCTACCGCTCGCCAGGATAATCGACACCTGGATGGGGATAAACGTCTTAAAACAATACGCTGAATGAGGCCGAATGGATACAGCTCAGAGAGAGAGAGAGGGATAGAGAGAAACAAAAACGAGGTGGGCCAACTTAAACAAAACTCTAAGGGATTTCTACGCAACATTCACATTAGCCCTGAAAACAAAAATTAATATAGATTTGTTTTAACTTGTGTCAATTTTCACTTATATGAAGTTAAATATATACTTACCGGTAGCTTATATTAGGATTACACTTTATATAACATAACAGATAATATCTTTAAGGGGGTCACCGGCTTTTTTTTTTCTTTCTCTTCTTTTCTCTCTTTTCCTGGCTTGTATCCATTCGGCCCCATTCAGCCAACTGTTTTAAGACGTTTGTCCCCATCCAGGTGTCGATTTCTTCCTGGCGAGCGACAGCGAGCCAGCATTGTATGGAGAAATCTGGCTTCGCCGGAGACATTTTTATATTGACAAATGTACAAATTTAGCTTGCTGTCAAAACAAAAATACATATATGCTGGCTCGCTACCGCTTGCCAGGAAAATATTGACACCTGGATGGGGGTAAACGTCTTAAAACAGTAGGCTGAATGGGGCCGAATGGATACAAGCCAAAGAAAGAGAGAGAGAAAGAGAAAAAAGGCGAGGTGGGCTCCCTTACAAAGCCAATGCAGAGCCATTTATTAAACTTGATAACCTTTATGTGACCTAAATAAACCTACTAATACTATACTCTTGTATGAATAATAAGTCAGGTTTTTTTGAAAGCAGAAGGAAATATTGTTTTATTTTATTTTGGATGCTATCAATATATAGTTTTTGTTTTCTGAGATGGTACTATGTTGTATGTAACGGTGTCCAATGTTACATAAATATCATGTTGTATATATTAAACTAGGCCTATTTAAGTATTTTGTCACAACCCATCACACAAGATTTCGTTGTAATACTTCGGTAATACAATTAGAGAGGTTCAGCTTGTCAAAGTCTTTTCTGGTTCAAAAGTTGTTCTAACTTACAGGAGGAGTGGGTGGGTGATTCTACAGCCATAAATTATCACTATACACATTTCGTATGTCTTGTTGCCACATAGTTTGTGACCAGGTGGAACAGACAGACGCTTGGTCGGCTCTACACCGTGTAGTTAAACGGTTGTCAATTTGTTTACGATGAATGTATATCATTTTATACTGGCCTGAGTTCGAGCCCAGGTTGGGTCGTATCACAAAAATATTAAATATATTTAGGTTCTACTTGTTTACTCAGTGAGGCCTTAAATGTGCCCCAGATTACAAGTATCCTTCTCTAGTACTTAGCTGCTAGTGTTTGTGTGTGAGGTGTATGTGTGTATGGCATCAAGCTACGTGACCATGAGTCGGAGCAAGTGGTGGTGGATGGAATATTATTCCAAATGAAGCCACTACCTATAAGCTCTTCGGTGGCTTAGTGGTTAAGATGTTGGAGTGTTGCAATACTGGCCTGGGTTCGAGCCCTGGGTGGGTCATATAACAAAAAATAAAAAATATAATATTAAGCAAATATTTTTTTCTTTCTTCTTCTCTAACCAGTTTTGGGTGGCGTACACTCCTTGCGACTCCCAGTACCAAAACGCCGTGCAGTTGACGCTGGAGCAAATAGACCTCATCAAACGGGTCATCAAGAAGTACAACCAATACCTCGAGTTGGTCACTAACTCACAAGGTAAGACATAAACCTAATTCTTAAGCCTTAAGGGGACACTGACTGCTTGTTTGACCTATAAATTCATTAATACATTCTTAGTTTCCTCGCTAGACATGCCTCAAACTTAGAAAAAACATCCCCTAAACTTCCCCCCCCCCCTCCCTCAAGATAAATTTTTAAATTTTTCAGCAGAAAAATTTCCCGGATTCCTCTTACAATTACAGGCTCGCTATCGCTCGCCAGGAAAAAATCGACACCTAATTGGCACGATGTCTTCAAATTTATAACAAAATGGTACGAAAGGTCTTAAAATCGCCAAACTAATGGGGCGAATGTCTTGAAATCTCATAACTAATAGGGCTAAGTATGAGGGAGAAGGAGGACTCTAAAAACAAACTGCCTCCCCTTAACCCTTTCATTATACAACGACGCATTTGATCCTTTCATTTTGACTATCAGTAGACGATTTTATTCAGCTTAGAAAGAAATTTTGTAAGTCAGAAGGTTACCTAAGAAGTTTAGATAGTTATTGCCACTTCATTTCCTAGAGAACCTTCCTGAACTGCATTGCCATATGTTAATGAAGAAACGCGTCCTCGTAGTCTGAAGAAGTTAAATTCAATTATTACTGAAACTTAATTTAAATCGCGCATGTTTTTGCTTAGTGCAGTTATGGTCGAACTTGCATTGACCATTCACAAATATAAAGTATTGACATTAATATCTGAATCCCCTGTGCGTAGGATTGTATTAAGGGACCCAACCTCGCTTTTTCTCTCTTCGGCTTGTATCCATTCGGCCCAATTCAGCCTACTGTTTTAAGACATTTACCCCCATCTAGGTGTCAATATTTGCCTGGCGAGCGTTAGCAAGCCAGCATATATATTTTTTTGTTTTGACAGCAAGCTAAATTTGTACATTTTTCGATAGAAAAATTTCTCCGGCGAAGCCGGATTTCTCCATACAATGCTGGCTCGCTATCGCTCGCCACGAAGAAATCGACACCTGGATTGGGATAAACGTCTTAAAATAGTTGGCTGACGGGGGCAGAATGGATACAAGCCAGGGAAAAAGAGAAAAGGAGAGAAAGATAAACAAAAAAACGGTGACCCTCCTTAAAAATATAAACCACATTATGCGTGTTAGGAAACAGACACTTGAGTAGTGTTTCATATACCATGAAAGGTCTGATTAGCATTATAATTAATGTTCAAGCATGTTGATGGACATTCATTTATAAAAAACATTTATAATATTTTATTACTATTCTTTATAATAGCGCTCCCCGTGCTCATCTAGATTTTCACGCTCTGCAGTTGTGTTGATGCTCTTTAACATAATATTCCATGATTAATGTATTTAATTTAATGCTATGAACCGCTGTTATTAATGTTTGCCGTGCCTTATAAAGTCTTCTAACCCATTTCCTATATATAGAGCTTAGTATATGAATTAAAGAAAACAAAATATATATATATATATATATATATATATATATATATATATATATATATATATATATATATATATATAGCTAGTATATATTAACTAGTCTTTATCACGCCATGGTGAAGTTGATTAAAACATGGGCTCTCGTCCTTATTGTCCGTGGTTTGAATCCCGACTGAGAGTAAAAACATCTATGTGTAGCTCACGTGCTACGTGGGAGATATTGTATGTCGACGCCTCTTTATCAAACCAGTAAACAATGACCTAGATGTGTATGAATTTGTATTTTGTTTTTGTGTGTTCATTGTCTTATGTTGTGTTTTGTGTTGTCCCTATTCTGGCTCTGTGTTGAGTCCCCCCCCCACCCCCTCCCCCCTCAAAAAAAAAAAAAAACACATCTTTGGGGATTGGGCCTGAGTAAATAGATAAAATAATACAAAAAGAAATAGGAATAACCCAAATAAAAAAAACTGGTCCCGTGTCTCCCGCTGAGTGGCCCGGGTAATTATCTCCTGTTATCGCGACACCACCCTGCCGCCGACAGTAAGTATCGTCCAGGATTTTTTGTCAGTGCACGAGGCTGTAAACGACCCCACCATTTCGTTCCCCAATGCCACTATTTACCCGGACCCAGGATAAATTTGGGAGAATGAGAAGTTGTGTTTAGTAATTTTATATCTGAGAATGATGGGAAGTAATGATAATAACAGCACTGCGATAATTGAGAATGATGGGAAGTAATGATAATAACAGCACTGCGATAATTGAGAATGATGGGAAGTAATGATAATAACAGCACTGCGATAATTGAGAATGATGGGAAGTAATGATAATAACAGCACTGCGATAATTGAGAATGATGGGAAGTAATGATAATAACAGCACTGCGATAATTGAGAATGATGGGAAGTAATGATAATAACAGCACTGCGATAATTGAGAATGATGGGAAGTAATGATAATAACAGCACTGCGATAATTGAGAATGATGGGAAGTAATGATAATAACAGCACTGCGATAATTGAGAATGATTGGAAGTAATGATAATAACAGCACTGCGATAATTGAGAATGATGGGAAGTAATGATAATAACAGCACTGCGATAATTGAGAATGATGGGAAGTAATGATAATAACAGCACTGCGATAATTGAGAATGATGGGAAGTAATGATAATAACAGCACTGCGATAATTGAGAATGATGGGAAGTAATGATAATAACAGCACTGCGATAATTGAGAATGATGGGAAGTAATGATAATAACAGCACTGCGATAATTGTATTGTTTTTAAAGAACATATTTGTTCACGTTATATGGGAAAGACACACTAGTTGTGTTTGAGGTATTCAGTGCTGATGCAATGAAATTGGTAATAATAATTGTTGGTGCTTCATTAATATTATCCTTTTTTCAAACTGTTATTAAGATAAGTGTATGTCTAAAGATACTAGTAATCAAATATTTGTCATATGCGTTTGCACGGAATTAAAATAATTGAATATATATTATTATATTTGATAGTTTTTGTAATTCTGCTTACCTATTTGATGTCAGTATAGCAACGGAAGGCAATAACCCGCTAACTGATATTACATACTATCTATCTATCTATCTATTGCCTGACGCCGTGATCTCCAAACGGTTGGCCACGAACGAAACGGCCCGATGCACCTCTGTCCCCAGTCAGTTGACGCCTCTCCTCCCAACCAGCACCGCCTTCATTCATATACTTCTTTACTCCATCCTTCCACCTCCCTCTCGGTTTACCTCTATCTCTCTGTCCTTCCACTTCGCTCTCGTACACCCTCTTAGTCATTCTCTCGCTTCCCATACTTTCCATATGGCCGAACCATCTCAATGTCTTCCTTTTCACACTTCCCAGCACATCTACCTCCACACCACACATCCCTCTTACTTCCTCATTCGTCTGTCTATCCCTCCATGTATCTCCGCACACACTTCTCAAGTAACTAATTTCCACTTCTCTAACTCTTGGTCTGAGTCTCTCCACCAACGTCCATGCTTCGCTTCCGTAAGTCAATGCCGGGATTACCACACTGTCATGCAAGGACTTCTTCACTTCCATGCTGACCACCCTATTTCTTGTTACTGCTTTCAGCGTTCTTACAACCCTCTTATCTTCCCCTGTTGCACCCTCTCCCGCACTTCTTCATCCATACTCCCATCTTTAATCAGCACACTGCCCAGATACTTAAATGAGCTGACAATCTCCATAGCCTGATCGTTCAACTTCACCTCACACTCTGTGGCTTCACCCCTTTCGAAGACCATAACTTTGCTCTTCCCCGCATTTACCTTCAGATTCCATTTTTCGCACACTGTTCCAAACATATTTACCAGATCCTGCAACTCCCATTCACTATCGCTCATCAGAACTGTATCATCAGCAAACAGCAGTACAGGCAGCTTCCACTCGTTTCCCTCCCTTATCATCGATACACCAACATCCACTGCTCTTCCTTGTATTTCTTTCATGACTCCATCCATATATACATTAAACAATCACGGGGACATCACACACCCCTGTTTCAACCCAACATTTAGATCAAAGAACTCGCTCTGCTCATTCTCCACACGTACTGCCGCCTTTGCACCCTCATACATGCTCTTCACTGCTTTCAGCAACTTGCCATCTACTCCGTATATTCTAAGTACTTTCCACATTCCTTCTCTATCCACTCTGTCGTAGGCCTTCTCCAAGTCCATAAAGGCAACATACACCTTTTGTTTGCTTCTCCAGATATTTCTACAAAACACATTTTAGGATAAAAATCTGATCTACACATCCTCTTCTCTTCGTAAACCCGCCCTGCTCGTCACATATTCATATTACATACTATGTTTTGTTATGCATTAACATATATACTGTAATTTTGTTAGGGTAATTATTAATATCACCGAGTAAATATCTGCAAATCCTGCCTCCCCTCAGTTATGTTCCAAGCAGGTACATAATTCATCTTCTTGCATCAGGGGAGACTATACCAGAGAATCCCTTGTTCATCAGTTTAATCTTTCCAAGAACGATTATGAAGACTTGGGACCCCAGCCAGGTCTTAAGCTCAGGATCTTTCTTCCCCTATGGTAATGGGAGAAGGGAACGCAAAGGAGATGATGAGAGATAGCGATGTATGCAAATGATGAGAGATAGCGATGTATGCAAATGATGAGAGATAGCGATGTATGCAAATGTATGCACTTTGCTCATAGAAGTAATGTAAAGGGGGTCACCGATTGTTTTTATCTTTCTCTCCTTTTCTCTCTTTCCCTGGCTTGTATCCATTCGGCCCCATTCAGGCAACAGTTTTAAGACGTTTATCCCCATCCAGGTGTCGATTTCTTCCTAGCGAGCGAAAGCGAGCCAGCATTGTATGGAAAAACCGGAGACATTTTTCTATCGAAAAAGGTACAAATTTAGCTTGCTGTCAAAACAAAAAATATATATTATATGCTGGCTCGCTACCGCTCACCAGGAAAATATTGAAACCTGGATGGGGGTAAACGTCTTAAAACAGTAGGCTGAATGGGGCCGAATGGATACAAGCCAAAGAGAGAGGTAGAGAAAGATAAAAAAGCGAGGTGGGCTCCCTTAATGCCTTATACGAGGAGTGGATGTGGGAAAACTAGACCAATTAATTAAACACCAAAATGCTGATGTCGGGGATGGGTGGGGAATAGCCTCTAAGATATTTATTTTAATAGCCTCTAAGATATTTATTTTAATTTTCCCTTTCAGATAGGTTAAAGTAGATTAGCTATAGGCAATCTTTTAACCCTTTGAGTACCAGCGACGTGTGTTATATTGCATTCTAACTAGCTTTAGGCGATATTATGCAGCTTAAGAAGGATCTGGGGTAGTTAAAATGATTGCTTGAGATAGTTTGAAGCTATATTATTGCTAGAAGTCCTTCCTAAGTTGAATAAAATCGTCCAATAGTTGCCAGAATATGATAAAAGGGATATCCCTGGTGCTGGACGTGTTAAGGATAATTCGATCTGCTATTGTTTATTTTCCACCCCCCCAAAAAAAAGGAAAAGAAAAAGTGGGAATTAGGCCTGAGTATATGGATGGATGGATGGATGGATGGATGGATGGATGGATGGATATACGTCCTCACAAAAGTGGGAATTAGGCCTGAGTATATGGATGGATGGATGGATGGATATACGTCCTCACAAAAGTGGGAATTAGGCCCGAGTATATGGATGGATGGATGGATATACGTCCTCACAAAAGTGGGAATTAGGCCTGAGTATATGGATGGATGGATGGATATACGTCCTCACAAAAGTGGGAATTAGGCCCGAGTATATGGATGGATGGATGGATATACGTCCTCACAAAAGTGGGAATTAGGCCCGAGTATATGGATGGATGGATGGATGGATGGATATACGTCCTCACAAAAGTGGGAATTAGGCCTGAGTATATGGATGGATGGATGGATATACGTCCTCACAAAAGTGGGAATTAGGCCTGAGTATATGGATGGATGGATGGATGGATATACGTCCTCACAAAAGTGGGAATTAGGCCTGAGTATATGGATGGATGGATGGATGGATATACGTCCTCACAAAAGTGGGAATTAGGCCTGAGTATATGGATGGATGGATGGATATACGTCCTCACAAAAGTGGGAATTAGGCCTGAGTATATGGATGGATGGATGGATATACGTCCTCACAAAAGTGGGAATTAGGCCTGAGTATATGGATGGATGGATGGATGGATATACGTCCTCACAAAAGTGGGAATTAGGCCTGAGTATATGGATGGATGGATGGATGGATATACGTCCTCACAAAAGTGGGAATTAGGCCTGAGTATATGGATGGATGGATGGATGGATATACGTCCTCACAAAAGTGGGAATTAGGCCTGAGTATATGGATGGATGGATGGATATACGTCCTCACAAAAGTGGGAATTAGGCCTGAGTATATGGATGGATGGATGGATATACGTCCTCACAAAAGTGGGAATTAGGCCTGAGTATATGGATGGATGGATGGATGGATTACGTCCTCACAAAAGTGTGGGAATTAGGCCTGAGTATATGGATGGATGGATGGATATACGTCCTCACAAAAGTGGGAATTAGGCCCGAGTATATGGATGGATGGATGGATATACGTCCTCACAAAAGTGGGAATTAGGCCTGAGTATATGGATGGATGGATGGATGGATGGATATACGTCCTCACAAAAGTGATCTTCCTTCCATGACAACAACGAGAAATTGTCAATCTATGTCCTTTATATAATGCATTCTCTTCTGTCATATATCAACGATAATAGCCATGCAATTTGACTTATTACAGACATCAAGCAATACGTTTGTCTGTGCAGTTGTTTATTGCCTACAGCCTTCTTCCGGTCGTGATAATATTAACCCCTTCTGTACCGGCGACGTCTTTTGTACTTGATTTCAGCTACATTTAGACGATTTTATGAAACTTACGGACGATATATAGTAGATACAAGGATTAATTGAGATAGTCCGTAGCCTTTTACTGGGTAGACGTCTTTCCTAAATTGAGCCAAATCGTCTAATAGTTGCCAGAATATAATGAAAAGTACATCACCGGTACAGAAGGGGTTAATAATCTTTCCTAAATGGAGCAAAATCGTCTAATAGTTGCCAGAACATGATGAAAAGTACATCACCGGTACCAAAGGGGTTAATAATTTTCTTTTCTTTTCCTTTCAGACATCCTAAAGGCGTTTAAGAAAGGTAAAATTGCCTCCATGATCGCCATCGAGGGAGGCCACGGCATCAGCAACAGTTTCGGGTCCCTGCGCATGATGTACGAGTTGGGCGTGCGCTACCTCACTCTCACGCACGCCTGTAACACGCCTTGGTACGTCACTGCAATACATACATAGATAGGCATAACGTTTGTTAAGGGGGCCCACCTCGCTTTTTTTCTCTCTTTCTCTCCCTCTCTCTTTGGTTTGTATCCATTCGGCCCCATTCAGCCTACTATTTTAAGACGTTTACCCCCATCCAGGTGTCACTATTTTCCTGGCGAGCCAGCAAATATATATTTTTGTTTTGACAGCAAGCTACATTTGTACATTTTTCAATAGAAAAATGTTACCGGCGAAGCCGGATTTTTCCATACAATGCAGGCTCGCTTTCGCTCGCCAGGAAGAAATCGACACCTAGATTGGAATAAACGTCTTAAAACAGTTAGCTGAATGGGGCCGACTGGATACAAGCCAGGGAAAGAGAGAAAAGGAGAAAAAGACACACAAAAAAAGCCGGTGAACGGTTAATTGGCGGATTTGGAAGTTACTTGGTTGGTTGTTCGGATGTTAGGTCGGTTAATTGATCGTTCGGATGTTAGGTCGGTTAATTGATTGATTGATTGATTGCATGGATGGATGGTAGACTGATTACTTGAGTGTTGGATTGATTGCATGGATGGTAGACTGATTATTTGATTGATTGATTGATTGCATGGATGGTAGACTGATTACTTGATTGATTGATTGATTGCATGGATGGTAGACTGATTACTTGATTGATTGATTGCATGGATGGTAGACTGATTACTTGATTGTTGGATTGATTGCATGGATGGTAGACTGATTACTTGATTGATTGATTGCATGGATGATAGACTGATTACTTGATTGATTGATTGATTGCATGGATGGTAGACTGATTACTTGATTGTTGGATTGATTGCATGGATGGTAGACTGATTACTTGATTGATTGATTGATTGATTGCATGGATGGTAGACTGATTACTTGATTGATTGATTGATTGCATGGATGGTAGACTGATTACTTGATTGTTGGATTGATTGCATGGATGGTAGACTGATTACTTGATTGTTTGATTGATTGGATGGATGGTAGACTGATTACTTGATTGTTTGATTGATTGCATGGATGGTAGACTGATTACTTGAGTGTTTGATTGATTGCATGGATGGTAGACTGATTACTTGATTGTTTGATTGCATGGATGGTAGACTGATTACTTGATTGTTTGATTGATTGGATGGATGGTAGACTGATTACTTGATTGTTGGATTGATTGCATGGATGGTAGACTGATTACTTGATTGTTGGATAGATGGATTGTTGGATAGACAGATTTACTATAGTATATTCGCTGTAATTAGGCGAGAAATCATGACCTCTATCCTCTGTAACTCAAAAAAGGCTAGAGCAAATGGGCTGTACATTTCCACGTCTATTCCTTGACCGACTCTTCATAAATGGTAGAAATATTAGCTTGATTACTAGAGTCGCTTTTGAGTTACAGAGGTTAGAGTTCATGATTTCTCGCCTACTTACAGCGAATAGACTATTATGGTTGATATACAGATACAATGGAACACAGAGGGCCAGGCCGCACCAACAGCTTCGGGTCCCTACGCACACATGCCTCTAACGCGCCTTGGCATGTGGAGGTGATAAGTTGGTTGACATAATTGAAACAGATTGAATGGTTATAAAATTGACTGATTGATGTATTGGTTAGTTGATTCATTTATAGACGGTAAAATAGACAGATAGACAGTGAGAAACAAGAGTGAAACGTTATTCTCAGTCTTTCTTCTATATAACTGCTGAGCTCTGGAACTCTCTCCCAGAATCAGTCTTTCCCTCTTCCTATGACTTCAATTGCTTCAAACTCCGTGTGTCCAGGCATTTTGGCTCGAACGTCCCTTGATGTTGGCCCTGTCACTCTTTCAACTCTGGGGGAGGCACTCGATACAGGCAGTTCTGCCTTTTGTCTCCCTCACTCACATAGAAAAAAGAACAGAAAAAAGATTGACATGAACAACAATAACAACTTCATGTTCCTGCGCATGATGTACGATTAGGTGTGTCCTACCTCATTCTAATACACACCTGTAACACGCCTTATTATGTCACATATATGGATAACAAGACACATATAGCCCACATCTTGGCGAGAGAGTAATTGATTGATTGATTGATTGATTGGTTGGTTGGTTGTTTTTTGTTCGGCTAATTGGTCGATTGGATGGAAAGCTGGTTGTTTCATTAGCTGTTTGGATGATAGATTAATTAGTTGATAGTTGGATAGATAGACTGATGATAAAACAGACTGTAGTCCACTCAGAAGAAACACCATGGATTACCACTCAGAAGAAACACCATGGATTACCACTCGTTGTTGTCTACCTGTTAGCCAACTTGCTATCCAATTTGTAACTTCTGTATTGATACCTAGAAACCATAAGGAGAGAGAGAGAGAGAGTAGAACATTGGAAAACAAATAGCTGAAAAGGCCTAATATTACCTGGCAGTTGAAAGATGGGCCAGACAAAATGGACTAAATCTCAGAAAAACAAACGTAATAATATCGCGGTTAGAATGAGTAAAAGCCGAGTATAGGAAAGAGCTGAGTAATTTGCATGTCCGAATACACAACAAGGACCGTTAAGGGGGAAGTGCTTGGTTTTTGGTCTATATATTTATTTGTTTTTTAAGTTTCCTCGCTAGACCTACATCAAGCTTAGAAAAACACCCCCAAGACCCCCTTTCAAGATAAATTTATACATTTTTCGGTAGAAAAATGTCCTGGCCAAAGGCCGATTCCTTCTATAATTAGAGGCTCGCTTTCTCTCACCAGGAAAAAATCGACACCTAAAGAGCACGAAAGGTCTTAATGTTGACAACAAAATGAGGCAAAAGGTCTCGAAATCGTCAAACTAACGGAACGAACGTCTTAAAACCTCAAAACTAATATGCTAAACATGAGGGTGAAGGGGGTCCAGAAAAAGCGAGTAGTACCCCCTTAAAGTGAAACCGTAAAGATTTTATCATAGGTTGTGAGTAGTTCTCTTGGATGAAATTATGGTCATTGCCTTGTAACGTTCCTTAATGTATCTACCAGACGCACAAATATGCCTGTTATTGTTGACAAAGATACTGTTTGAGCATATGATCAGATATAAAGCTGGCGACAGGGATTTCTAGATAACTCATGACATAGTTTCACTCATTTGCTTTATATATATATATATACAGTATACCGTATATATATATATTTATATATATTAAAGAGCTAAATTATGCATAAAGAGTTACAGATCACTTACTCTAATTAAGTACCGGTATATCTAAAGAAAATTAGCATTACATTTACTTATTTACTGCTTGACTTTGACACTAAATAACATTTACCGTTAAAAAAAAGATGTGAACAGACAACACGCAGAGCAATGTATTAGGATTTATCTACAATGTTATCGTTGCCTTTATGTTAATTATTGCCTTATTATTTCCACAGGGCCACCTCATCTATAGTAGAACGGAAGTCGTACGATCTTAAAAAGCATGAGAATTATGGTCTCACCGATTTTGGCAAGGTAAGTTGTGACTTCTTAATACATGGTTCTCCTTCTAACATTCCACTTCAGTACAGTCATAGGCCATAGTAGTTAGACATTCATTTTAATATGTATTGAACCCAGAGAAAATAAAATAATGCTCTTAAATATTGCAATTGCTTAAGATCTTGGCTGTAAAGGTTCAACTGGTTCAAATGGGTGTATACTTATTATGGCTTCTGGCTGTAACTATTGATCCTATTCTGTGGTTCGTTGAATCTATTTTATTTAAATATTTGCCAAAAGAGATTTGTGCTTAGATGATCAATGTAGTCTGAATACAGTTGTCACAATTCAGGAGGAAGTGGTAATCGTATTCAAGAAATGTAACGATTATGTGTAGGTATACCCAGCTTCTGGGATTCTGCCCAGTAGGCGTTTACAAATAGGTTTTATTAATATTAGTAGTAGTAGTAGGTATAAGAAAACTCAAAATATTTATGTACTATTTATTCTTCCCCTCCAGCATGCAAGATAGGATGTCATCTCCTATGGCATGTAGTTAAGGGGGGGATTTCCACTTGAGGGATTTTTTTATGGACCCCTTTCTCCCTCATGTTTAGACTAGTTTTTGAGATTTTAATATGTTCGCCTCAATATTTTGGCGATTTTAAGAACTTTCACCCCATTTCTGTCAATGTTAAGACCTTTCGTGCCATTTAGGTGTCGATTTTTTCCTGGCGAGCGATAGCGAGCCTGTAATTTAAGAGGAACCGGCCTTCGGCCAGGAAATTTTTCTACCGAAAAATTTACAAATTTATTTTGAAAGGGGGTCTAGGGGGTGTAATTTTAAGCTTGATAGAGGTCTAGGGAACAGGCTAAAAACCTTCCCTTAAAAGTCTTGATTTTCAAATAGCAAGAAGCATTGGCTATCATATTCTATAATACTTTTTTTTTTCCTGAACCTGTCCACATCCCACTTTCTCGCATAACCCATTGTATGTTACCCAAGAACAGTCCCTTAAGAATACCACAGTTCTAGAAAGTTATTGGTTTTTGTTATTCCATTTCATTTACGTCATGTATATGTGTGTGAATGTTTTGTTTTGTCTGTGTTCGTTGTTTTGGGTTTTCCCTGTTCTTGCCCTGTCTTGAGTCGGCCACCCCCAAGAAAATAAAAACCAACAGAAATAATAAAATAGGGTAAAATAGAATATAAAAAAATATAAAAAAAATTGAAAAGTGGGGATTGGGCCTGAGCATATAGATAGATAGATAGATAGATATGTTATTTGTGTGCACTCGTAATAACTAAGCACTGATAAACAATAATATAAAATTGGTATGGTGGAAAGCAAGGTGAAAAGCGCACTTCCATTATATTATTTAATTAGTAGTGCATATGCTGTTAAATATCATGACATTATTACTGGAGTGTAAACAAGTGTAGTTGTGTAATGTCTGCGGCATATTGGTGAAGTGTTTAGAGAGGCAGAGATTGAGGTCAATGGGAATAGGAGCACCCTTAAGGGAGTAGTGCTTGGTTTTTGGTCTATATATTTATTTATTTATTTATTTTTGAGTTTCCTCGCTAGACCTCCATCGAGCTTAGAAAAACGCCCCTTAGACCCCCTTTCAAGATAAATTTGTACATTTTTCGGTAGAAAAATTTCCCGGCCGAAGGCCGGTTTCTTCTAAGATCAGAGGCTCGCTTTCGCTCGCCAGGAAAAAACCAAAAAAGACACCTAAAGGGTACGAAAGGTCTTAATATTGACAAAAAAATGAGGCGAAAGGTCTCAAAATTGCCAAACTAACGGAACAAACGTCTTAATATCATAAAACTAATATGCTAAACATGAGGGAGAAGGGGGTCCCGAAAAACCGAGCACTAGCCCCCTTAAAGCAGATAAGAGAGGAATGGGGGAGCTCCCTTCGTGATTTGTGGATGAGGCAGTGGAGTAGTGGAGTTGGATGCTGTGTGGGTAGCAAGAAGAGTGAACGGTGATGATTTGTGGATGTGGCAGTGGAGTAGTGGAGGTGGATGCTGTGTGGGTAGCAAGGAGAGTGAACGGTGATGATTTGTGGATGTGGCAGTGGAGTAGTGGAGGTGGATGCTGTGTGGGTAGCAAGGAGAGTGAACGGTGATGATTTGTGGATGTAGTAGTTGAGTTGGATGTTGTGTGGGTAGCAGCAAGAAGTGTGAACGGCGATGATTTGTGGATGCGGCAGTGGAGTAGTGGAGTTGGATGTTGTGTGGGTAGCAAGAAGTGTGAACGGTGATGATTTGTGGATGTGGCAGTGGAGTAGTAGAGTTGGATGCTGTGTGGGTAGCAAGAAGTGTGAACGGTGATGATTTGTGGATGTGGCAGTGGAGTAGTGGAGTTGGATGCTGTGTGGGTAGCAAGGAGTACAAAGGAGTACAAAGGAAATCAAGCAACAACAGGTCTAGTGACCCTTCTAGGTTGCTTGTCCTCCAAAACACTGAGGATCAAGTGTCCAAACAGTGGTTTAGAGTGGGTAAGGGAACATTGGAAAGGGAACTACTGCCCTGCCACTAACGTGGCAGGACTAGGAAGTTAGTAGGGGACATATGGGTTAGTAACTGAGGGGAGGATAAAGTTATTCATTTACAAACGCAGTCAGTCGCGGGTTTGATGCGAGATATTTGTCTAGGCGGAATTTAAATGAATCAACGGTGCTGCAGTCTATAACGTCTCGGGGAAGCCCATTCCACAAGTTGACAACTCGATTGAAGAAGAAATTCTTAGATTCGTGCGAGTTAAAAGATTTACCAATAATTTTGCAACCGTTTCCCCGCGTGTAATTAGATTGGTCGATAGTGAAGTACTTACTACAGTTCATATTGTCGATGCCTTTGATGATTTTGAACACTTGAATTAAGTCGCCTCTTAATCTGCGCTGGGTTAAAGGAAATAGATTTAATTCTCTAAGACGCTCTTCGTATGGTTTGTTCTTTAGGCTAGGTATCATTTTGGTAACTCTACGTTGAACTCGTTCTAGCTTGTTTATATCTTTTTGGTAATAAGGGCACCAGGATTGAACGCAGTATTCCAGAAGAGGGCGGACTAAGGAATTGTAAAGGGTTACGATAACTTCTTTGGATTTATGCTCAAATGACCTGCCTATAAAGCCAATTATTTTGTTTGCCTTCTTAACAACTTCTGAACATTGTTGACTCGGTTTTAGGTTACTCGATATTGTTACTCCCAGATCAGTTTCTCTGTTTACATTCTTAAGCTGAGTGCCATTCATCGAATAGTTTGCTTTCTCATTTAGGTATCCGACATGTAGTACTTTACATTTATCCGCATTGAAACTCATTTGCCAAATTTGGGCCCAACATGACAATTTATCTAGATTGTGTTGCATATCGTCAACTTGTTCTTTTGAGAGTACGCTATTTGCAATTTTTGTATCGTCAGCAAATTTTGAGATTGTGCAGGTGAGACCCTCATCTATGTCGTTGATGTAAATTAGAAAGAGAATTGGTCCTAGTACCGATCCCTGGGGTACCCCGCTACTTACATTGGTCCATTTAGATGCCTTAGAGAGTGAACTTAGGAGAGTGAACGGTGATGATTTGTGGATGTGGCAGTGGAGTAGTGGAGTTGGATTCTGTGTGGGTAGCAAGAAGTGTGAACGGTGATGATTTGTGGATGTGGCAGTGGAGTAGTGGAGTTGGATGCTGTGTGGGTAGCAAGGAGAGTGAACGGTGATGATTTGTGGATGTGGCAGTGGAGTAGTGGAGTTGGATGCTGTGTGGGTAGCAAGAAGTGTGAACGGTGATGATTTGTGGATGTGGCAGTGGAGTAGTGGAGTTGGATGCTGTGTGGGTAGCAAGAAGTGTGAACGGTGATGATTTGTGGATGTGGCAGTGGAGTTGGATGCTGTGTGGGTAGCAAGGAGAGTGAACGGTGATGATTTGTGGATGTGGCAGTGGAGTAGTGGAGGTGGATGCTGTGTGGGTAGCAAGAAGAGTGAGCGGTGATGATTTGTGGATGTGGCAGTGGAGTAGTGGAGTTGGATGTTGTGTGGGTAGCAAGAAGAAGTGTGAACGGCGATTATTTCTACACATGGGACTGGCTACTCAAAATGTGTTAAGGGGGGATGGGCTCATTTATTTGCTAATATATTTATCTTTCTATATTTTTTTTAGTTACCTCCCTAGACCTCTATCAAACATTTAAAAAAAAAAACCTAGACTCTCCCTCCAGATAAATATGTACATTTTTCGATAGAAAAATGTCCCGGCCAATGGCCGGTTCCTCTTAAAATTACAGGGTCTCTATCGCTCGCCAGGAAAATATCGACACCTAAATGACACAAAAGGTCTTGATATCGCTAAAGAAATGGGACGAAAGGTCTTGATATCGACAAACTAATGGGACGAAATGTCTTGCTATCGACAAACTAATATTAAAATCTGAAAACTAATGGGGCTAAACACGAGGGAGAAGGGGGACCCAAAAAAAACGGCCCATCTCCCCTTAAGTTATTACTATCTGTATCAATGTAACTCAATTCAGTGTTGTATATACACCACTAGGAAGTTGACATTCAAAATTGATGATAAATTATGAAAAATATATATTACAGCCATACAAGATATACTGTACAAGCATTAACCCCTTCAGCCTCATGACGCCTTTTTACATTTGAGTCTGGCTAAAATTCGATTATTTTATGCAGTTTAAAAAGGACCTTTATTACTAAGAGGGTAAATCGAGATCGTATTTACCCCTTTGAGTCGTATTCGTACATGGCAAACTAAAGAAAATCGTCTAATAGTAACCAGAATATGATGTAAATAACGTAATGGGTGTGAAGGGGTTAACTGGAAACCAAACCAAATTAAGCAAACAACGAGGCCATAAGAGCAAATGTCCTCGTCATCACCAACTGTCCTCGCGATCCTCAAGTCCTTAAGTCACGGAAACTCATCTGGCAAACAATCAGCAAGTCGCGGGAGAGTTGAGCCCAAGTTACCTAAGCCGTCTGATTCCCGGCGCCAATAATGCAAACGGTGAGCAAGTTCAGTCGGTGTTAAGGGGGTAGTGCTTGTTTGTTGGTCTATATATTTATTTATTAATATACTTTTTGAATGTACTCGCTAGGCCTCCATCAAGCTTAAAACTAAACACCCCAAGACCCTCTTTCAAGATAAATGTGTACATTTTTTGGTAGAAAAATGCATCGGCCGAAAGCCGGTTCCTCTAAAATTATAGGCTCGCTATTGCTCGCCAGGAAAAATATCGACACCTACATGCCATAAAAGGTCTTAATATTGACAAATAAATGACGCGAAAGGTCTCAAAATCGCCAAACTAACGGAACGAACGTCTTAAAATCCCAAAACTGCTAAACATGAGGGAGAAGAGGGACCCGACAAAGCGACTACCTCCCCCTAAGTCAATAAAGCCGGAACTCTAGAACGGCCGCGCTCCTGGACCGCCACAACCATACCGTTCCCAGACCCAAATGAACTATCTCCAACCTAACCAAATTATCCATGCATAAACCTTTAACCCCTTCTGTACCGGTGACGTCTTTTTAATTTCATGCTAGCAATATTTAGACGATTTTGTGCAATTTGTGACGGATCTGTGGTATTAAAAAGGGTTAAGTGACATAGTTCGAATCCATTTATTTGCTGGAGGACCATTTGAAACTGAATAACATCGTCTAACAGTAGCCAGAAAACAGTTAAAATACGACTCCAGTACAGAAGGGGTTAAGTATACCATGCTGGGATCCTTAACCCGTTCAAGACCGGTACTTTTAACTATATTCTGGGAACTATTGTGTGATTTTAGTCAGTTTAAAATGGGCCTCCAGCAATTAACAGGCTCCGAACTATCTCACTTAACCCACTTCACTACCACAGATCCTTCTTTAACTGCACAAAATCGTCTACATATAGCCAGAGTATAATTAAAAATACGTCACCGGTACAGAAGGGGTTAATATTATGCTGGCTATTATTAGAGGGTTTTAATTATTTCAAGGGGAGATGGGTCCCCTTTCTCCCTCGTGTTAAGCCCAATTTGTTTTGCGATTATAAGACGTTAGGCCCATTAGTTTGGTGATTTTAATACCTTTCGCCCCATTTCGTTGTCAATTTTAAGACCGTATACGTGCCATTTAGGTGGGTTTTTTTCTGGCGAGCGATAGCGAGCCTTATATTTTAAGAGAAACCGGCCTTCGGCCGGGACAGTACAAATTTATCTTGAAGAGGGGTCTAGGGGGTGTTTTTCTAAGCTTGATGGAAGTCTAGGGAACAAACTAAGACATCAAGGAATAATTCAATCAATAGACCCCCAAAACGCCCCATCTCCCCTTAAAGGGATTTGGTGGAGTTAAAGGAATAATTAAGAAAGATTTTACTCCTTTTATTACTAGAGATCCTTCCTAGGCTGTATAGCATAGTCAGGTTATAGCAAGAGGTAAATGCAAAATACGTCAATATACTGAAAGAGTTATCATACCGTAACTTCCCTTATGGGGGGTCACTTGCTTTTTTTCGCTTTCTCTACTTTTCTCTCTTTCTCTGGCTTGTATTCCTTCGACCCCATTCAGCCAACTGTTTTAAGACGTTTATCCCCATCCAAGTGTCGATTTCTTCCTGGCGAGCGATAGTGAGCCAGCATTGTATGGAGAAATCCGGCTACGCTGGAGACATTTTTCTATCGAAAATTGTACAAATTTAGCTTGCTGTCAAAACAAAAATATATATATGCTGTCTCGCTACCGGGAAATATTGACACCTGGGTGGGGGTAAACGTCTTAAACCAGTAGGCCGAATGGGGCCGAATGGATACAAGCCAGAGAAAGAGAGAAAAGGATAGGAAAATATAACAAAACGGTGACCCCCCCCCCCCCACCCTTAACCTCTTCTGTACCAGCGACGACTAATTATTATTATTCTAGCTATATTTGGAGGATTTTGTGCAGCTCAAGAAGGATCTGTGCTAGTAAAAAAGGCTAAGTGAGATAGGTCGAAGCTTATAGATTATTGGAGGCCCTTTTGAAACTGAATAAAACCGTCTAATCGTAGCCAGAATGAAGTTAAAAAGCCCCGGTACTGAATGGGTTAGCCTAGGGCCAGGGATTCCCTAACTCTTCAGCTCATTGACCCCTTAATGAAGTTTCAAATTAGTCATCGACCCCCAAACATTTAAAAATAAGAATAATATATGTTATGCACAAAGACACGTATTACATGTATATTATGATAAAATAGAAACGTATTACATGTATATTATGATAAAATAGAAACGTATTACATGCATATTATGATAAAATAGAAACGTATTACATGCATATTATGATAAAATAGAAACGTATTACATGCATATTATGATAAAATAGAAACGTATTACATGCATATTATGATAAAATAGAAACGTATTACATGCATATTATGATAAAATAGAAACGTATTACATGTATATTATGATAAAATAAATATGTGGAATTGTAGTAGTACCTTAATATTAGTAGTACAGTAGTAGAGTCAATGTCTGTATTTTGTATTTCCAAGTCAAATGGTGTAAGAATTCATTCGGGCACTTGCATTTTCTCCAGGTCTTCAAAGCGCAGTTTAAAGTCTTCAATCAATTTGTCAAGGTGTGCTATGTATGTTTTTATGTTACCATCTGAAATGCTTTGCACGAATGGCCTAAATATTGACTAAGAAATGGGGCAAAAAGTATTCAACCCGGCAAACTAATGGGGCAAACGTCTTAAAATCTCATAACTAATGGGGATAAGCATGAGGGAGAAGGGGGTCCAGAAAAACTCTACCCTCCCCCCCCCCTCTTGAAGGAGTGTGGGCGATGCGTCTTGAAACTCCAATAATGCATAGAGTGAGCAAGTTGAGCCGTATACCTCGTGCAGAGCTAGGAATAATAATGGGTCCCTTGATCACAACTTGAGTCGAGTTCGGGGGGAGGGGGGGGGGGAATTACTCGCTATCCAACTTTCACGAGACGAAGTTCTCTTTCCAAACAAGGGCTCTTCAGGGGGGTCACCTGTTTTTGTTCTCCTTTTCTCTCTTTCTCTGGCTTGTATCCATTCGGCCCCATTCAGCCTACTGTTTTATGATGTAAATCCCCATCCAGGTGTCGATTCCTTTCTGGCGAGCGGTAGCGAGCCAACATTGTATGGAGAAATCCGGCTTCGCCGGAGACATTTTTCTATCAAAAATGTACAAATTTAGCTTGCTGTCAAAAACATTATAAACAAATATGCTGGCTCGCTACCGCTCACCAGGAGAAAATCGACACCTGCGTGGGAATAAACGTCTTAAAACAGTAGGCTGAATGGGGCCAAATGAATGCAACCCAGAGGGAGAGGGAGAGAGAGAGAAAACAACTAGGGGCCCCCATTAATTCTCTGACCGAACAGTTATCGTGTTCAGTTGTTTCTCAGGCTAAGATTGGATTCAAGTCGAACTGGTCACACTACGAACCGCCCATAACCAAAGGGGCTGGATCCAAACAAAAAACACTATAATCAAAACACTATAATCAAAACACTATAATCAAAACACTATAATCAAAACACTATAATCAAAACACTATAATCAAACACTATAATCAAAACACTATAATCAAAACACTATAATCAAAACACTATAATCAAAACACTATAATCAAACACTATAATCAAAACACTATAATCAAAACACTATAATCAAAACACTATAATCAAAACACTATAATCAAAACACTATAATCAAACACTATAATCAAAACACTATAATCAAAACACTATAATCAAAACACTATAATCAAAACACTATAATCAAACACTATAATCAAAACACTATAATCAAAACACTATAATCAAAACACTATAATCAAAACACTATAATCAAACACTATAATCAAAACACTATAATCAAAACACTATAATCAAAACACTATAATCAAAACACTATAATCAAAACACTATAATCAAAACACTATAATCAAAACACTATAATCAAAACACTATAATCAAAACACTATAATCAAAACACTATAATCAAAACACTATAATCAAAACACTATAATCAAAACGTCCACGAACAAATTAATAGATGAACTTCAATAATGTTATTATGAACGTTGAAATATGCCGATCCATTGTTTAATTTAATGCTTGGAGAATGGAGAGAGAGAGAGAGAGATTGTACATAGATTTACATAGATACACTGACCACACAGACCTTAAGATCCCAGCGAGGTGGTCACGACTTAATTCTAGTAGAGATGGCTAACCAGTGAGTAAGGGAAAGCGGAAGGAAAGGATAACAAAGAAGAAGAACGAGAGAGAGAGAGAGAGAGAGAGAGAGAGAGAGAGAGAGAGAGAGAGAGAGAGAGAGAGAGAGAGAGAGAGAGAGAGAGAGAGAGAGAGAGAGAGAGAGAGAGAGAGAGAGAGAGAGAGAGAGAGTCAGCTATATTGGGAAACTATGGTAAATGGATACGGTGTCAATATGGGGGTGTTAAGGGAGCCCATCTCGTTTTTTTTTTTTCTTTCGCTCCCTCTCTCTTTGGCTTGCATCCATTCGGCCCCATTCAGCCTACTGTTTTAAGACTTTTACCCCCATCCAGGTGTCAGTATTTTCCTGGCGAGCGGTAGCAAGCCAGCATATATGTATTTTTGTTTTGACAGCAAGCTAAATTGTTACATTTTTCGATAGAAAAATGTCTCCGGTGAAGCCGGATTTCTCCATACAATGCTGACTCGCTATCGCTCGCCAGGAAGAAATCGACACCTGGATGGGGATAAACGTCTTAAGACAGTTGGCTGAATGGGGCCGAATGGATACAAGCCAGAGCAAGAGAGAAAAGGAGAGAAAGATAAAAAAAAAAAAGCAGGCCACCCCCTTTAAAGCTAGAGACCCATCTATGAACCCGACTATAATAGACCGGGGTAAAAACACTATTAAACACAAAGTTGGGTATATACGGGCCCATTACTCCTTACCGCTCAAGTTGGCGATAATGGCGGTGCTGTGTTTATCGTTGGTATTGCAAGGTTGAAGGTAAACTAGCTATGACCTCATTCAGCCTACTGTTTTAAGACGTTTACCCCCATCCAGGTGTCAATATTTTTCTGGCGACCGGTAGCGAGCCAGCATATATGTATTTTTGATTTGACAGCAAGCTAAATTTGTACATTTTTCGATAGAAAAATGTCTCCGGCGAAGCCGGATTTCTCCATAAAATGCTGGCTCGCTATCGCTCGCCAGGAAGAAATCGACACCTGGATGGGGATAAACGTCTTAAGACAGTTGGCTGAGTGGGGCCGAATGGATACAAGCCAGAGAAAGAGAGAAAAGGAGAGAAAGAGAAAAAACCAGGGCGCATTACTCGTTACCGCTAAAGTTGGCGATAATGGCTGTTGTTGTGTTTATCGTTGGTATTGCAAGTGTGCAGGTAAAATATGACCCTGGCTTGCAACTAGGAGCATGTTAACCCCTTCACACTCATATGACGCAGAGGTTGCCAGATTAGCAATAAGAAATAGAGTTCTCTCACTCTTATAATTACCTCTCAAAAATTAGTTTTCTGCCCACAGCTAACTCAAAGACAACTGCAGAGGTTGAAGTAACTAAACTAAAAGTTTCTAAATACCCCTGATGGTAACAAAGGCTTTAAAGTATCCCTAATAGGCTCAAAATTGCGTCATATATCGGAGAGGGTTGTTTGACGGTGGCTGTTTGTTTGGTCTATTAATTCATGTATTTATATATTTTTTTATAATGTCCTCCCTAGACCTCCATCAAGCTTAGAAAACACCCCCTAGACCCCCCTTCAAGATAGATTTGTACATTTTTCGATAGCAAAATTTCCCGGCCAAAGGCCGGTTCCTCATAAAATTACAGACTCGCTATCGCTCGCCAGGAAAAAATTGACTCCTAAATGGCACGAAAGTTCTTGAAATTGACAACGAAATTGGGCGAAAGGTATTAAAATCGCCAAACTAATGGAGGGAATGTCTTCAAACATCATAACTAATATGCTAAACACGAGGGAGAAGGGGGTCCATAAAAAGCGAGTAGTACCCCCTTAAAGTAGGTTGTTACTCGGAAAGCCTTTGTTGGCTGTGAGGAAAGTAGTTACGGGAGAATTGTAAGATTGTGAATATTGCTGGACGGTTGTTCCTGTAAATGGCGTAATATATTTGATTTATCGATGCAACTGGTCTACTTCTTCAGCAACTCACCGAATGTTAAGGGGGGTCACCGTTTTTTTTTTATCTTTCTCTCCTTTTCTCTCTTTCCTTTACTTGTATCCATTCGGCCCCATTCAGCCAACTGTTTAAAGACGTTTATCCCCATCCAGGTGTCGATTTCTTCCTGGCGAGCGATAGCGAGTCAGCATTGTATGGAGAAATCCGGCTTCGCCGGAGAAATTTTTCTATCGAAAAATTTACAAATATAGCTTGCTGTAAAAAAAAAAAAAAAAAAAAAAAAAAAAAAAAATAATAATAATAATAATATATATACTGTATATGCTGGCTCGCTACCGCATATATATATATATATATATATATATATATATATATATATATATATATATATATATATATATATATATGCTGGCTCGCTACCGCTCGCCAGGAAAAAAATTACACCTGGGTGGGGGTAAACGTCTTAAAACAGTAGGCTGAATGGGGCCGAATGGATACAAGCTAAAGAGAGAGGGAGAGAAAGATAAAAACAGCGAGGTGGGCTCCCTTAACGAGAAGACTAATTACAGCAGTAGATATCAACCAACGAAACCATTATCAACGTATGTCCTATCTTATCCACTCCTAATCTAGTAATACTAATATTACTAGTGGCACATGTTGAAATCTACTGGTTAAAATTAATGACCTTCCCGATCAGCGCGGGTAAAAAAATAATATAAATTGAAAGTTGCGCTTAGTTGTCGATATTTTTCTCACCTCTCTATGAAAAAAAGCTTGCTTGATTGTTACATAAACTATATGTGAGGAAGGTATGTCGTCATTCTTGTTATATATATACTGTATAATATCAGTTCACTATATAAAACTCCACAACCGATGATCATATAGTATGTACACTCTCAAACAGGTGAAAATTCTGTTAGGGTATATTAATAAAACAAGCTGTGAGGAGAGGGCGGTACGGTGGTCTATAAATTATTCACCTCACTAACCAATGTATCAGGAAAACGAAAAACTTATGTACCCTCCTAAACCTGATGGACTACGGTCAAGGAGAGATTTACATATATTTACATATATATACTGGCCACACAGACCTTACGATCCCAACCAGGTGGACATGACTTAATCCTAGTAGAGATAGCAACCATGAGAGTAAGGGAAATTGGAAGGAAAGCAAACACGAAGGCTCTCTCCCAGCCCTCCGGCAGTATTCCTTACATGAAGACAGTTGGAAGTGAATAAGTTTAATAAACTTGTTAATCGCCTGAAGAAATATATACAATAATTAGTAATGGAAAGGGTAACAGAATAGTTAAACATGGACAGAGATAGAGAAATATAGTTAGATTTGTTCGCTCCGGTGTGTTTGTGCTTATATGAAACGAAATATGTTTGTACGGTCGCGCTAATAAGTAATGTCCCAGCTGTCATTACGTTTGGCTTGCTCTGTGCTGTATTAATGTCTGTCAGATGTTGAGTAGGGCGGGTATGTGTAAGGACATGTTTTTATATTTCACTCAATATGAAGAAATGAAGCTTAGACATTGCTGATACCAATTATTGATCAAAACATACTTGGTGCCGAGACATCACTTATTAGCTCGACTGTATACAAAATTGTTAAGACATATAATTCCAACGAGCCTATGTCCTGGCGTATCAGCTACTAACATGAGTAAGCGATACAGCAAAACATCGTCAAAATCTTCAAACCATCCACAATGTTTTCCTCCAGGCCTCTCGCACCTCCTCCAGTGACTCACTTACTGAAGGAGCTCACACCTCATAAACCTGAACTTGTGGTGGTTGCGTGTCTCATTGTCCCGGGAGACATTGGGTTGGTGGCAAGCTTTTCTGAACGAGGTGTCACACGAGTTTTTTTTTTTTTTTTTTTTTTCATATTTATCCGCACCTCTTGTCTTTTAGCTTATAAATTAAACCGTTATCAGAATTATGTCGCCTACATTTATCCATGTTAGTCTAGTTTGTTTATATCAATGCAAAAGATCTCGGAAATGATACCGAAGAAAAATATGGCTATCGATAATTGACGATGAAATTCCTAGTGTATTACCCGTATTTTCATATAAATCATATTTTGTGTTGCTCGCACGGTTAAGCTGAATGATATATTCGTGACTCACCTTTTCAACTTCAACCATTTGTTTTTCTCTAGTCATGGAAAATACTGTACCGTTAGTTTTCAAGCAGTGTGAAAATATTATAAATGTACATGTTAAGCACTTTTTATAGAAATATGTAAAAGTTGATATTATAGAGGTAGGACATGACTGTTGAGCGCGACAGTACAATCACCGACAATTGAATCTCTACCTCTCTTTCTGATATATGTTTTCGTTATCTCTTTTATTCCTTTTATTTCACCATCATGTGTGTGTGTGTGTGTGTGGAGGGGGGCGGGGGGGGAGAGTATTGTTCTATAGGAATTCAGTGTGACTTGACATGTGTTGAAATCGTCTGGTTGAAATGATCTACTGGATGATTCGTCCGAAAACCGATGATAATCACTTGTAATGCTGGGGTCACACATTCCCGTATATTATTTATGCTCCCGACTGCTCCCGTAGAAGGTTTATTGGTAGTTGGCAACCGATTACGTAAAACGTAAGGGCATATTACGCAAAATGTAAGTGAAATTGTGTACAGTCTGGGGGGTTGGTACGCATGACGGGAGTAGCCACGCGGGTCGGGGAGGTGCTGGGCGTGGGCTAGGCCGCGCCGTATCCTTTGAAATTCAAATCACGGTCGTGGCTCGCGCTCCCGTATGTCAAAAGTCGGGAAATTTTACGACCGTCCGGGCCATCACGGCCGTCTGACGGGAGCAGCCCCGTCAGACGTAAGCGGCTCCCGTCAATCGTAAAAAATTCCCGTCAAACGGGAAAGTTTACGTTCGTCCGGGCGCATCTGGCAACAGCGCCGCACTGCGGGTTGGCGGGAAGACGCGGCAACGTTGTCCGGGGGGGGGTATATAAGGACCGGCGGGACGCATTGCCGTCACACCTCTCACCACACCGCAAGAAGCAACCACCACCACCTCCAGCCAACCCTGCCACCCTCTGCACGCTTCACCTGCCTTGCCGTCCCTCTGAATGAGGGGAGTGACACGTTCCACTATCTCATCAAAAAGTTTTTTGTCTACCCGGGTGAAGTTCCTGTATAGTTCTGGACATTCTCTGGCCAACTCTTGCATCAGGTTCTCATAATGGCCATGTTCAAGCCTTCGTTGCAGATATGGCCACACCCACACTCTCCTCTTGCTCCTTTCCTTCTTCTCTTGTTCCTCTTGATAGATGAAATTTGCTATTGCAAGTAGTTCCAAGATTTCGATGTAGGAAAGGATCCATTGCATTACATAAGAAAATGGGAGTCTTCAAAAAGCCGATCGGCCCACACAAGGCAGATCCCTGTCACACCCAACCCCAATTACATAACAACATAAGGTCATAAGATCGCGGGAAACTGCATATGGCCATGCGGCCCACATGAACCAGCTCCCATTCACACCGAGCCCATATCACCCAAATGGGAATCCAACTTATGCTTAAAGCTTTCAACTGTTTCTGAGCTAATTACTGTTCTGGGCAGTGCATTCCACATGTTAACAACTCTATTTCCAAACCAGTGCTTTCCTATATCTTTCCTAAATCTAAACTTATCTAACTTGAAACCATTTGAGCGGGTTATGTCTCCGTTCTTTAGCTTTAATACCTCATCTATATCGCCCTTATTTAAACCTTTTATCCATTTAATCCATTAGCCGCGTGTTATGCCTGTTCTCCGGTTTTATTAGGGAGTTCACAAAATTGAACTCCTCCAGGATGAATTCCGCGATGTTGTTCATGGTGCCAATGAAGGACTGGGAATGGGAATGGTGTGGCCATTCCTGCCCTTTTGTAGTTCCCAGATTCCAACCCAGACCTACATGGTTGACAAAGACTGTCTTTGTCTGTGTTTGGACAGACGGGGTGTGCCAACGATTGTCCGGAAACGGTCGAGGTAAGTCCTAAAAAGTCCCAAGACATACGGCCTCAGCTACGCAGGTCTTGTGGGGGCGTGGCATGGGCGTGGCCTGTCTTTCCGCAAATCGGGCAGCCCATGCGGACTAACGGGGACATGCTTACGCAAGTCGCAAACATGTACGTAGTTCATTATGACTACATTACGACTGACGTAACAATGGCCCCGTCACGGTACGTCTGTCGGGAAAATGCAATAATCGTGGTGATACGGGCGTACACGGCCGGACTACGCCCGACAGAACAAAAAATTGGCGATTACGCCTGACGGGAGCTGTCGGCGGGAGCAATATACGGGAATGTGTGACCCCAGCATAAGAAGAACATATTTACCCTCCTAAACCTGTTGGACTATGTGCGTGTGTATATAAGTATGAGAGAAGTATACCGTCGTGTGTATATAAGTATGAGAGAAGTATACCGTCGTGTGTATATATGTATGACAGAAGTATACCGTCGTGTGTATATATGTATGAGAGAAGTATACCGTCGTGTGTATATAAGTATGAGAGAAGTATACCGTCGTGTGTATATAAGTATGAGAGAAGTATACCGTCGTGT
This sequence comes from Paralithodes platypus, assembly GCA_032716605.1. NCBI lineage: Eukaryota > Metazoa > Arthropoda > Malacostraca > Decapoda > Lithodidae > Paralithodes > Paralithodes platypus. The sequence continues at coordinate 48,206,824 of CM064514.1, read as the reverse complement.
GTATATAAGTATGAGAGAAATATACCATCGTGTGTATATTATTAGTATGAGAGAAATATACCGTCGTGTGTATATATGTATGAGAGAAGTATACCGTCGTGTGTATATATGTATGAGAGAAGTATACCGTCGTGTGTATATAAGTATGAGAGAAATATACCATCGTGTGTATATTATTAGTATGAGAGAAATATACCGTCGTGTGTATATAAGTATGAGAGAAATATACCATCGTGTGTATATTATTAGTATGAGAGAAATATACCGTCGTGTGTATATATGTATGAGAGAAGTATACCGTCGTGTGTATATAAGTATGAGAGAAGTATACCGTCGTGTGTATATAAGTATGAGAGAAATATACCGTCGTGTGTATATAAGTATGAGAGAAGTATATCGTCGTGTGTATATAAGTATGAGAGAAATATACCGTCGTGTGTATATAAGTATGAGAGAAATATACCGTCGTGTGTATATAAGTATGAGAGAAGTATACCGTCGTGTGTATATAAGTATGAGATAAATATACCATCGTGTGTATATTATTAGTATGAGAGAAGTATATCGTCGTGTGTATATATGTATGAGAGAAATATACCGTCGTGTGTATATATGTATGAGAGAAGTATACCGTCGTGTGTATATAAGTATGAGAGAAATATACCATCGTGTGTATATTATTAGTATGAGAGAAATATATCGTCGTGTGTATATAAGTATGAGAGAAATATACCATCGTGTGTATATTATTAGTATGAGAGAAATATACCGTCGTGTGTATATATGTATGAGAGAAGTATACCGTCGTGTGTATATAAGTATGAGAGAAGTATACCGTCGTGTGTATATAAGTATGAGAGAAATATACCGTCGTGTGTATATAAGTATGAGAGAAGTATATCGTCGTGTGTATATAAGTATGAGAGAAATATACCGTCGTGTGTATATAAGTATG
>CM064514.1:48198369-48203369 GCA_032716605.1 Paralithodes platypus | reverse complement strand
CTCTCTCTCTCTCTCTCTCTCTCTCTCTCTCTCTCTCTCTCTCTCTCTCTCTCTCTCTCTCTCTCTCTCTCTCTCTCTCTCTCTCTCTCTCTCTCTCTCTCTCTCTCTCTCTCTCTCTCTCTCTCTCATACAGAAAGAGGTACTCGAGATGAACCATCTGGGGATGATATTCTCAAATGTCAACAATACACAGCATATTCCATAACCCAATCATACCCATCCTCTCTCTAATAGTAATCTTTGACTTTCCCCTCTCTCTCCCTCACAGCTATCCATCACACTATCTATCCTTCTTTTGCAGAATTCTAAACCATGCTTCCTTCTCTCTCTCTACCCCTCGTACAGAAAGTGGTGTTGGAGATGAACCGTCTGGGGATGATGGTGGACTTGTCTCACGTGTCAACCCAGACCATGAGAGACACCCTGGCGATCACAAAGGCCCCCATCATCTTCTCTCACTCCTCCTCCCGTGCCCTCTGTGACAACCCCAGGAACGTGCCCGACGATATTCTTATGCAGGTGGTTAGTGTCATCGGAGAATTTGGTATAGCGCAGTTGGAATATATGTACATGTTCAGATTAATATACAGAATTCGAAACTGCATAATGAATCGTAGGCTTGCGCATATTTCTTTAACTGTCTTGATAGCGTAATGCATAAGTGCGCGGAATTTCGATGTGAGTATCCTAGGTTCGAGTCCTTGGAGTGCCACATGTATTTGTTGATTTCATTAATTGAGTTTAGAGGTGAAGTTGGTTGGTGGAAATAACATAATAATAGATCAGACGTCTAGTAGGTGTCTTTACAGTGGCTAATATTGTATTCAAATCACTTGGTCTAGGATATGAAGCGAGGTAGAGATGCTCATCGACGCCATCTAAGAATTCACATTTTAATATTGAAACTTTCCAAGATTATTAGGCAAATTGGTAAGGATTTTGAATTACTCTAATGGACCACGACCAGTATTTTGAAGTGACATTGCCTGTGTTCAAGCCATTAATCTCACGATTCGAACAGATTTTCATAACACATGGGTGTCTCTCTTTTGCCATAGTTTTGTACTGCAAAAATCCTCTTGATGCAACTGATGACAATGGCAACATCAATAGGGAACCTTAGAACCATAATCCAAGAATGTTTCGCAGTAAATTTGATCTGTTAGGAATTCACATGTAAATTTAGAGTATATAATCATTACATAATCGTGTTCAACTGTGTGAATCATGTATATCTGCAACCACCAACGTTGTGTCTAATTGTATACGTGTGTGTGTGTATACGTGTGTGTGTGTATACGTGTGTGTGTTCCACTTAAATATTATTTGTTCGACTTTCTTTATTCGTGGTGTGTGTTGTCTTTCATGAAATTCACCATAGAAGGCTTAACCCTTTCAGTAATGTTGACGTGTTTGTTATTTTATTTCAGTTATAATTAAGCGAGTTTATATAGCCTAACAATATTATGTGGTAGTTAAAAGGGCTTAATTTAATGGAGCTATAATCCAATTGTCTGTCGTGATTTCTTGTTAATATGGTTTCCCTGTCATTGGTATTCAGGGTAGGCAACTGAATGACTGTTCTTATCCAAAGCAAACATATAACTCTCTAACCGTCGCCCTCTCTCTCTCGCCCTTCAGAAAAACAACCGAGGGATAGTGATGGTCAGCTTCTACGCCGACCACGTCAGCTGCACCGAACCAGCCAACGTCACTCATGTCGCAAGTGAGTGTCTGACCCCAACCCTGTACAGTGCCTCCCCCCCCCCCCCCCCCTCCCCTTCCCCTCCCCCATAAATTATGTTCTTCCCCGTGATCTTATTGTTGGAAATATAATGCGCATGACTGAATTACGAGTGTAGATAAATTTGTATTCCCCTCCGTGATTTTCGTGGAAGTATAATGCGTATGATTGAAATATGAGTGTTGATTCTTATGCAGTGGTTAAATCATCTGTTTAGTCAAGGGATAGTTAAAAGAAAACCACACTCGCAATTCATTCATACTATTTGACTGTCATGCATAAGATCACATCGAGGAACAGAACTTATGAGAGCAACTGTACATATTGATTCCAGGTGGATTCAACACCCAGTCATATCAACCCCATTTTGTTGCCAATGCTTACTATACTGGATCTTCTCTAACTTTAATCTCACTAATCTAATCTTCAATAGAAACACCTTTTGAGGAGGAGCACTTTATTGACAATCGATTATTACCTAGCTAACCCTACTAGACTGGAGCTACTATAATTTTACTCAAACATAGCATAATCTAACCTATCCACCCTTAACCTAACTTATCCACACCTTAGCCACAACTTAGCCAAGCTTTGTTTGAGATATTAGTATTACATGTATACAGTATTTGCCTTACAACGACTAACGCTTTATAAAAATATTGATGCTTGTTCCCCATCTGTATTATTATGATTATATTATTGTTATCATTATTATAATTATTATTATTATTTTTATTATTATTATTATTATTATTATTATTATTATTATATTAATATTATTATTATTATTATTATTATTATTTATATTATTCTTATTCTTAGTGTTATTATTATCATTATTACGTTTTCGGTTTATATATATTTTGAGGTGGATTATTTTCACTTGTATTTTACCTTTGCCTTGGTGCATCGTGTAAAATGTATATATTATTCCATAACTTTTGTGTAACCTTTCTCTTGTTATCTAACTTGTTCTCTTTGGCATTTGGAATATTTCTGCTATTATATTCGAAAATCAGTTTGATCGTTGCAGTATTTTACAATAGTTACTTTTATTCTTTGCACATTTTTACCTACATATTTTATTTACCGTGTGTAATATATTTATGACTGTTCTATTATTTCTTCTTTCCGTTTCGTCGTAAATGTTTCAGTTATCTCTCGCTGACCTTTAGCTGTTAATTAACTCTGGATTTTGTTTTATGAACAGTGCACGGTTAATCGTATATATTTTTGTTCAACCTTTCCTTATTATCGTTGTCTTCGTCTCTCTCTCTCTCTCTCTCTCTCTCTCTCTCTCTCTCTCTCTCTCTCTCTCTCTCTCTCTCTCTCTCTCTCTCTCTCTCTCTCTCTCTCTCTCTCTCTCTCTCTCTCTCTCTCTCTCTCTCTCTCTCTCTCTCTCTCTCTCTTTATATATATATATATATATATATATATATATATATATATATATATTTTGTGAAGAGAGTAGAGAGTGTTCCCTGTGTATAAGGTAGTAAGTGTTACTGCTGCCCTCTAGTGTTCTGAGGTGGCATTATTTTGGTTCAAATGGTTATAGGAATAGTTTTGGAACAAGGTCCCATATTTATATATACACATTTATATGAGGCCTTGAGTTACAGAGAGGTTAGGGATCGAGAGTATTGTCAAGTGCGTTGGCGCGACCTATAGTGTTATATAATAGTCTGTGGAATAGCATTTCACATTTTGTGAAAGCATTTATGATGATGTTATTTATAAGTTCTGTTACGAATGCCAAAAATTTGAAACTTTCTTTAATATGTTCATATGAATACTCGTCTAATGATGAGAATTGGAACGTTCTATGTGTTTGATTATGCAAAGGTAAATTACAGTGCACCAATACCTCTAATAAACCGCCTCGTTCGGCATATTTCCATCAGGCAGCTTTCCTGAAATTCTCCTTCATTTTTGCCCCATGTAAAGATTTGCTTTATACATTTTGCAGTCATGTCAGAGAAGGGTTATGAAATATTGTGTGCTCCTCTTTTTTTTAACCCCTCTGTACGATATGTCAGGATTATTTCATCATGAATATTACTTCGCATTTTTGCCAGTCAGTTTTCCCGAGGCTAGAGAGCGCGTTCTATTTTTATTTCCCCGGTTTCCCTGACTTGTTGGTTGTTTATGATTTTCCACGAAGGGATTTAATTTGAATTACTTTTAAAATCATGCATTTCCTTTAGCTGTATTAGGCGTTTATCTATTTGTATCTATCCATATGGCTTTCTATCTATTTAGCTAATACAGTAGATAGATATAGTTAGATAGATAGATACTGTAGATAGATAGATAGACAGATAGATAGAAAACATTATGATAGGGGTCCTAATAGATAGACAAATAGATATAGATGATTATATAAAGCGCACTGTACTACTGTAGACATAAGGTAATGAGAACTGTGGGAATAATTTGAGTGATAACTGTTCAGCTGTGATTATATTCTCGCCTAATCAGCCTCGTCTATTTTATTATTAATTACAGGATAACACAAAGAGGGGTTTAACACTAACCCATCTGACGTCTGGTGGAGGGGGGGGGGGTATTACGATGTTTTTCTTACTTATTGTTGTAGTTTATTTTTGAATTTGACTTGCGCGCAATGCATAATAGTTTTCCTCAGAGATAAAAAAAAAAAAAAAAAAACGCCTCACCCTTCAAGCAAAAAAACAAACAAAAACAAAAACAAAAATATATATATATATATATATATATATATATATATATATATAATAATAATAATAATAATAATAATAATCGCCAAACTAACGGAACGAACGTCTTAAAATGCCATAACAAATATGCTAAACATGAGGGAGAAGGGGGTCCGGAAAAAGCGACTACTACCCCCTTAACTGAGGTGAATGAACTGGCCAGGGGGGTAGTTGGAAAATTGCAGATGTGTGGGATTTCAAATTCAATTGAGAGTGGCTTATGGATGAGAAGTGTGTGTAAAAGAGAAACCCGGACGACTCAACCATTAGACCATAGATAGCTCAACCAGTAGACTATTTCAACCAGTAGCTCTTAACCAGGAGACCCCAGATGACTCAACTATTAGACCATAACAAATTCAACCACTAGACTACTTCTACCAGCTCTCAACTATAGTAGACACCAGACGACTCAACCATTATACCATAGATAAATTAACCAATAGACTATTCAACCAGTAGCTCTCAACCAGTAGACCCCAGACGACTCAACTATTAGACCATAAATAACTCAACCA
>CM064514.1:48190869-48195869 GCA_032716605.1 Paralithodes platypus | reverse complement strand
GTAAAGAAGATATCTCACGAAGTTATGAACCGATTTCCTCGAAACTTGGCAGGCAAATAGGATGTGCACCAATGAAGAAGTGGTTTAATTTAGGTGATCCGGATCATATCCTGGAAGCCATATCGATAATAAAATGTATGTCAATGATATCAATGGTAAAGAACCAGTCAGCGTAGTCGGAGGTATGCGCTCTATTGAGTATCCCTCAAGTTCCCTTTACAAATATCTGCAGTGACGATATTTGGCCCATTCAGTTAGTCAAACTCATATAATGGCAGTTATAATATGGCAGGAAAAGTTTGTACTTAGACAAATATTGTTTGCAATATTTTGTTATTATTATTCTTAATAAGACACTGTGCGGTGACAGCTTCTCAAATATGTTGGAAGGCGATGGGTTCTAGATAAACCTTTGAATTAACATGTACACAAATATTAAAGGCATGTATTTTTATCTATTTGTAAAATATGTGAACTAATAGTGTCTCGTTTCCTTTGCAGATCACATCAACCACATTCGAGAGGTGGCAGGGGTCGATCACGTTGGCATAGGAGCGGACTTTGATGGCATAAATAAGTAAGTAACAATGATTTTTGTTTTAACTTTTTTTTTCTTTCTCTAATCTTCACATCGGGTACCCTGGTTTATGCCCGATGCCATGAAGAAAACTCGACCTTTGTGAGATATTGGCTAAAGAGAACTCAGCCTCTGGTAAAAATCGGCCTCTACAAGTAAGAACACTCAGCTTCAGGTGAAGGTGAAGGTCAGGTGAAGTAAGATAACTCGGCCTCTGGTAGTAATCGGCTTCTACAAGTAAGAGAACTCGGCATCTGGTTGAAAGCTGCCTCTAGAAGAAAAATAATTCGACCTTCGGTAGAAATCTGCTTCTACAAGTATGAGAACTAGGCTGAGGAGAGAAGTCACATAAGGTTTGGCTAGGTTCTCCTACATGTGGCCAAGTTAATGTTCGGCCGAGTTCTCCTAGCGGTCGATTTTGCATTCAGTTGACTTGTATTTTGACCGACGACAGGTGCACTATACTGTACAGCTCTTTTTTGTTTGGGGGGGGGGGGGGGGGGCACGGGCACTTTAGACGGCCCCGGTTATCAACTACTGCTGCGGCGGTGGTTCGGCGGCTTCATCCCCTTCCTCCATGCTGCCCTGCTTTGACCTCATCACTTTCTGTTTATCCATCTTTTGCACCCTGCGTCATCTTTGATCCTCGCTGGTTGGTGGGGGCCTGTACCTCCCTGGACCTATGACCCGTTATGGGATGCTCATTTTGGAATTTGAGAAGTTGAGCCTTGATTTTTGCATCTATCATTGTCACCCCTCTCTAATCTGACCTAAACCAATTCGGTGAGCATATTGCCCTTGTGAATGTGCAAGTCAGAAGAGGAGAAAATTGAATATGTAGAACAGTTTTGTTTAAATTTCTGTTGTCCCATGCATACAGTATACAGAAAATCACACACTAACACAAACACAGTCACACAAACTTACTTATACTGTATCTCTATATCTAAGCACAAACACATTCACGTATACACCCACTAAGACTTACAAATACACGCGTGTGCACACACACACACACACACACACACACACACACACACACACACACACACACACACACACACACACACACACACACACCATACACACATAGCATATACAAACTCACTTTCATTTGCGAAAACACCTGTACCCAACTTTTTAGCTAGTTTATGTTGGTTCGACTATACAGTGTGTGTTTGGACTTCCAATGCTATCACCGATAAAGTTTATGGTATGATGAGACTGTGTACGCAAATGTGACCATTCCGGATTCAAATTATGATGGCATTGAAAGAGAATTGTCATATGTGTGTGTATGGACAGGATGCATTTTAACCTCTGTACCAGCGACGTCTGTTATATTTTATTCTACCAATATTTTAGATGGGAAATTTTTCTATCGGAAAAATATAAAAATGGATCTTGAAGAAGGGTCTTTGTTTGTTTTTGTTTTTTTAAGCTTGATGGAGGTCTAGGGAGGAAACTAAAATAATGATATAAAGATATATACATAAGTAAATACAGTAAATACGGTAAATACAGTAAATACGGTAAATACAGTAAATACGGTAAATACAGTAAATACGGTAAATACAGTAAATACGGTAAATACAGTAAATACAGTAAATACAGTAAATACGGTAAATACAGTAAATACGGCCATTCCCCCTTAACTGGCCGGGCCCTACGTTGTCACTTACTATTCATATATTATGATTACGCCCATATCGGTATATAACGGCCGCCCATCCATCCATAACACGGCTATACTGGTATGGAAAGCGTTGGGTGGCGTCCGATACCTTGGAGACTATACTCGGTTTATTTTATAAGGTAAATTGGGATCCTTTATCAACTGATTTCGCGATTCTTTATGGAAAAATGGGATACTGCCATGTCTCTGCATTATATTATTGCCAAGTTTTCATTATTAGCAACATGTTTCGCAACACAATCTTAGCTATATGTCTCTGCATTATTCTATTGCCAAGTTTTCATAATTGGCAACATGTTTCGCAACACAATCTTAGCTATATGTCTCTGCATTATATTATTGCCAAGTTTTCATAATTGGCAACATTTTTCGCAACGCAATCTTAGCTATATGTCTCTGCATTATTCTATTGCCAAGTTTTCATAATTAGCAACATATTTCGCAACGCAATCTTAGTAGTAGCCGAGTAATTCAAGTCAGGTCATGGCAATTTACCCTCGGCTGGCAATAAAGCGACTATAGGCTATACACAATACACGCTATAAATTATATACCTTGTTTAGCTCGAGATCCGATTATGCCTTTCTGTTCTGTGTTCTGGTTATTGTTAGAGGATTTTATTCGGCTTAGGAAGGGTATATGGAAGTCAGAGGGTTAATTGAGATAGTCTTTACCCCTTTCATTCCTTCAGATCCTTCGTAAGGGGGTCACCGTTTGTTTTTGTCTTTATCTTTCTCTCCTTTTCTCTCTTTCCCTGGCTTGTATCTATTCGGCCCTATTAAGCCAACTGTTTTAAGACGTTTATCCCCATTCAGGTGTCGATTTCTTCCTGGCGAGCGATAACAAGCCAGCATTGTATGGAGAAATCCGGCTTCGCCGGAGAAATTTTTCTATCGAAAAATTTACAAATTTAGCTTGCTGTCAAAACAAAAATATATATATGCTGGCTCACTACCACTCGCCAGGAAAATGTTGACACCTGGATGGGGGTAAAGTCTTAAAACAGTAGGCTGAATGGGGCCGAATGGATACAAGCCAAAGGAGAAAGAGAAAAAAAGCGAGGTGGGCTCCCTTAACTGTATATAATCGTCGAATGACAGGGAGAATATACTGTTAGAATGCGTCACAATCTTGAGAGAGCTAATCGGCCGAAAACATAGACAAATCCTGTTATTGATTACTGACATTAGACCGTTGATCTTAGTTTAGTCATTTAATATGGCGTCAAAGTATATTTTAAGGGGGGTCACCGGCGTTTTTTTATCTTTCTCTCCTTTTTCTCTCTTTCCCTGTTTTGTATCCATTCGGCCCCATTCAGCCAACTGTTCTAAGACGTTTATCCCCATCCAGGTGTCGATTTCTTCCTGGCGAGCGATAGCGAGCCAGCATTGTATGGGGAAATCCGGCTTCGCCGTAGACATTTCTCTATCGAAAAATGTACAAATTTAGCTTGCTGTCAAAACAAAAATATATATATGCTGGCTCGCTACCGCTCACCAGGAAAATATTGACACCTGGATGGGGGTAAACGTCTTAAAACAGTAGGCTGAATGGGGCCGAATGGATAAAAGCCAAAGAGAGAGGGAGAGAAAGAGAAAAAAAAGGCGAGGTGGGCTCCCTTAATATAACCTAAATAATACTACACAACAGAGGTACAGTCGGCCAAATAAGTGATGTCGCGGCTCCAAGTATATTTCGATCAGCAATTGGTATCAAATCTATCTAAGCTTTATGTAATCGCTTCGAGTGAGATACACAAACAGGTCCCCTACACCCTACTCAACATCTACATTAACCCCTTCTGTACCGGTGATGTACTTTTCGTTATATTCTGGCAACTATTAGACGATTTTGTGCAGCTTAGGAAGGACGTCTAACCATTGCAAGGCCACAGACTATCTCAATTAACCCTTTTAGCTACCCTAGATCCTTCCTAGGCTTCATAATATCGTCTAAATGTAGCTGAAATAAAATATAAAAGACGTCGCCGGTACAGAAGGGGTTAATACGGCACACAGCGAGCAAAACGTAATGGCAGCGGAGACACGACTTATTTGGCCAACTGTACGTACATTGTTTCTTGTGCAGGGGGTTGGTAGGGTATTATTTTATTATCATCCGGTGAAGTTGAACTGACTATAAACGTTAAAATAAATCATTGGACGTATAGTTCACTGCAATTAGACGTATAGTTCACTGCAACAACCATGTCTTTAATATACTTCAAACCACCGACTTAAAAACACGCCTGATTTAAATGTGAGGCCTTTAGTATATTAACTTGTCTTCTTCTTCTTCTTCTTCTTCTTCGGATAAGAGTGAACAATTCTATACAGTTTAGGAGTCACCCCTTAATTTTAATGGGTTAATTAGATATAGAAAGGTTATACTTTTTCATCAAACCAGTTCAATTATATATTCCATTAGTAGAAGAGTGGCTTCACCTTTTATTAATATTTTTTTTTCAGTTATTTTTTTATATTGTAATTTGGTGCATAAGTGTCAATTTTGTTTTTTTAAATTCTAACCATACTGTGAAATCTCTGCTCTCTCTCTCTCTCTCTCTCTCTCTCTCTCTCTCTCTCTCTCTCTCTCTCTCTCTCTCTCTCTCTCTCCTCTCTCCTCTCTCTCTCTCTCTCTCTCTCTCTCTCTCTCTCTCTCTCTCTCTCTCTCTCTCTCTCTCTCCCCAGTAACTATCGTCCAATTAGCTTAACCTCAGTTGTATGT
>CM064514.1:48095869-48183369 GCA_032716605.1 Paralithodes platypus | reverse complement strand
GGTGTCGATTTCTTCTTGGCGAACGATAGCGAGCCAGCATTGTAAGGAGAAATCCGGCTTTGCCAGAGAAATGTTTCTATCGAAAAATTTATAAATTTAGCTTGATGTCAAAACAAATTATATATATGCTGGCTCGCTACCGCCAGGAAAATATTGACACCTGGATGGGGGTAAACGTCTTAAAACAGTAGGCTGAATGGGCCGTCTGGCTTGTATCTATTCGGCCCAATTCAGCCTACTGTTTTAAGACGTTTACCCCCATCCAGGTGTCAATATTTTCCTGGCGAGCGGTAGCGAGCCAGCATATATATATTTTGTTTTGACATCAAGCTAAATTTTGTACATTTTTCGATAGAAACATTTCTCAGGCGAAGCTGGATTTCTCCGTACAATGCTGGCTCGTTATCGCTCGCCAAGAAGAAATCGACACCTGGATGGGGATAAACGTCTTAAGACAGTTGGCTGAATGGGTCCGAATGGATACAAGCCAGGGAAAGATAGAAAAGGAGAGAAAGATAAAAAAAAAAAAATCCGGTGTCCCCCCATAAAATTTGGCCCATCTCTGCTTGAAAAATTCCCCTTTTTGGAAAATATTGATTTGTATTGAAAGGACATAACCTGGATATAAAGGACATAACCTGGATATAAAGGACATAACCTGAATATAAAGGACATAACCTGAATATAAAGGACATAACCTGAATATAAAGGACATAACCTGGATATAAAGGACATAACCTGGATATAAAGGACATAACCTGAATATAAAGGACATAACCTGAATATAAAGGACATAACCTGGATATAAAGGACATAACCTGAATATAAAGGACATAACCTGGATATAAAGGACATAACCTGAATATAAAGGACATAACCTTGATATAAAGGACATAACCTGAATATAAAGGACATAACCTGGATATAAAGGACATAACCTGAATATAAAGGACATAACCTGAATATAAAGGACATAACCTGGATATAAAGGACATAACCTGGATATAAGCGATCTTGAAATTTGGCCTCTCTGTGTGCTTGAAAAATTCCCTCTCCTCGGTAAATTTTAAGGGCGGTCACCGTTTTTTTATCTTTCGCTCCTTTTCTCACTTTCCCTGGCTTGTATCCATTCGGCCCCATTCAGCAACTGTTTTAAGACGTTTATCCCCATCCAGGTGTCGATTTCTTCCTGGTGAAACGATAGCGAGTCAGCATTGTGTGTAGAAATCCGAGAAATTTGTCTATCGAAAAATTTACAAATTTAGCTTTCTGTCAAAACAAATATATATATACTGTATGCTGGCTCGCTACCGATCGCCAGGAAAATATTGATACCTGGATGGGGGTAAACGTCTTAAAACAGTAGGCTGAATGGGGCCGAATGGATACAAGCCAAAGACAGAGGGAGAGAAAGAGAAAAAAAGGCGAGGTGGGGTCCTTTAATATTTTATTGAAAGGACATAACCTTAATATAAGCGACTTTAAAATGTGGCCTCTCTCTGTGCTTGAAAAATTCCCTCTCCTCGGAAAATATTGTATGTGCATGACGAAAGACGTGTTTATTGACCCGGCAGTGTCGACTCTCTCTGGGTTCTTTTATTGTGAATTTTTGAGCACATCCTTTTCCTTTCTCAGAACGCCGCAGGGGAGGTGGAGGGCGCGTGCTTCACAAAATTATCTCTCATTCTCACTCTCTCTCTCTCTCTCTATCGCTCTCACTCTCTCTCTCACACTCACACACACTCTCTCTCTCTCTCTCACACACACACACACACACACACACACACACTCTCTCTCTCTCTCTCTCTCTCAACCGCATCACCCATCGTTATCTCAAAGTTCTCTCCCGCCTCTCCCATTAGATTGAATAGCCTAAAAAAAACTTTGGGTGCATTCCCTATATATCCCTCATTCTTTCTGTCTCTTAATAACTACCAATTCAAACCAATCAATAAGTATATATATCTATTATCATTCTAACTACCTTTCCCTCCTCCCCTGAGAATGCCGCAGGGTTTATTAATTTCTACCAATGATTAACATATGCATCGGTCTATATTTTTTATCATTCTCACCACTCCTCTCTCTTCTTTCCCTTAGAACGCCACAGGGTCTATCAATATATCCAATCCAAACCTATTAAGGGGGTCACCGGCTTTTTTGTTCATCTTTCTCTTCTGTTCTCTCTTTCCCTGGCTTGTATCCATTCGGCCACATTCAGCCAACTGTTTTAAGACGTTTATCCCCATCCAGGTGTCGATTTCTTCCTGGCGAGCGATAGCGAGCCAGCATTGTATGGAAAAATCCGGCTTCGCCGGAGAAATTTAGCTTGCTGGAAACAAAAATACATATATGCTGGTTCGCTACCGCTCGCCAGGAAAATATTGACACCTGGATGGGGGTAAACGTCTTAAAACAGTAGGCTGAACGGGGCCGAATGGATACAAGCCAAAGAGAGAGGGAGAGAAAGCGAAAAAAGCGAGATGGGCTCCCTTAATCTTTCTGTCTACTTTATTTATCATGCTAACCACCATATTCTCTATATTCCATACTCCCTCTATTCTCTATATTCCATACTCCCTCTATTCTCTTCCCCATTCCAAACCGTGACACAGGATCTACTGAGTGTGTTTCCTTCCTTTCCCTCTCTCCATAAATGTCCGTCAATCTCTCCATCAATCCAAACCTATTAACCCATTGAAATAAACCTCTTCCAAACATCTATTACGAGGTGTTTGCCTACTTCCCTCTCTCTCCATTTGCTCAATAATATCTCAAGCAATCGAAACTAATTAATCCGTTTGCATATTCCTCTTCCTAACATATACTGTATAACGAGGTGTTTATCCTCTACCTCGCTCTGTATGTCTATCAATCTCTCAATCAATCCAAATTAATTAATCCATTAAGATATTCCTCTTCAAAACATCTACTGTATAATAACCAACAATAGCTCAATCAATTCAACCCTATTCTATCTATCTATTGCCGGACGCCTTACTCTCCTTAATGAGGGTGGCCATACACAAAATGCCCCCAAGTGGACCTATCCCGGTGAGGGGGACAACCCATGCCAGTTTACTGAAGGACTTACAGGATTGACCAGTCAATTTAGGGTCCGTCCGACTACGAGGCCCTCTATGTATCTTTTTAGCACTATATTTCAACAGTGGTGTGCGGCTAGTCCATCCACTAACCTGCTTCACCCTTAGGTAAGCAGTACGGATTTGTATAAGGTTTACTCCCTTAGACAGGTTGCCGACCAAGGCTAACGAGTCCCATCCACCCGAGTAATCCATTTACATATCCCTCTTCCAATCATCCATATATCAATCTAAATCCCCTCTCTCCCTCCCCAGAACGCCCCTAGGACTAGAAGACGTGAGCAAGTACCCTTGGTTAGTGGCCGAGCTCCTGAGGGATCCGCGCTGGACCGTGGCCGACATCAGGAAGCTCATCGGCGGCAACATCATCCGAGTCTTCTCGGAGGTGGAGGGGGTGAGTTCGGTTTGGTTCGGTTCAGTTCGGTTCGGTTCACTTCGCGTCGGCTCAATGCTGGATTATGTTACATTTTCATTGTCTATGCGCATGCATTCTGTTATATAAATGTTATGTATTTTTAGTATAAATTTATTTTGCTTATTTATATGAGTAATATTCTGCTAGTTTTGCTAAATCTGCAGAAACACAGAAGTCATGACGAATAGCTATTTGGTCCGGGGGAGGTCTTTGTGGGCCTCCCCTGTTTCGCTTCATTAGTTTGGAAAGACGTTGCACCCCATTCGTTTGGCGATAATAATACACTTCTCCTCATTCAGTACTTAGAAGAAATAGGCCTTCGACTGGAAAAAATTTCTTTTGAAAAATTTACAAATTTAGCTTGAAAGGAGTCTGGGAGTGCATTTTTTTTTTAGTTTGAAGTTGGTCTGGAAAGACGCTTTTGTTAGCCTAGGGTTGCTCGAATATGGCTAAACCAAGCAAAATATTCGATAATAATTAAACAAAATATCATATTAACCCACAAGACGTCAGACCAGATAGTGTTATTATCAGAACTGCTGAGGGACCCCACGTGTATTATAGGACAGTACAGGATGGCTATAGAAAAGCTAAAAATATAACTTTAATTAACTGATTGGTGGATTTGGGAGTGGGAATGGAAGAGTTAGGGGTGGTATACATGAGAGGGACTTGGGGTTTGGTCATTAGTAGTGAAAGTAATTACTGGAATTGAAATACAGTACAGTACAGTACAGTACAGTACAGTACAGCTGCATCTGCGTCTGCTGTTGTCATGTGTTCACAGTCTATGTATAATAAATATTAACCCCTTCTGTACCGGTGATGTCCTTTTAATTTTATTCTAGCTATCTATAGACGAATTTTGTGCAGCTTAAGAAGGATCTGTGGTAGTAAAAATGGTTAATTGAGACAGTTCGATGCCTGTACATTGCTGAAGGCCCTTTTTAAACTAAATAAAATCGTGGAAAAGGTAGCCAGTAAAAGTCAAAATTACGTCGTCGGTGCAGAAGGGGTTAATAGCCGGTGTATATTTCTATGTTAAGTATTCAGAGTAAATATTGTCATCTGTGTTATACTCCGTGCAGTATTGCATGTTTGTTATTGTATCTGTTTAAGAGTTTGTTCCTTAAGGGGAGATATCGACTTGAGGGATTTTTTTCTCGACCCCTTTCTCCCTCATGTTTAGCCCCATTGCTTTTGAGATTTTAAGAGTCACCCCATTAGTTTGGCGATTTTAAGAACTTCGCTCCATTTCCGTCAATTTTAAGACCTTTCGTGCAATTTAGGTGTCGATTTTATCCTGGCGAGCGATAGCGAGCCTGTAATTTAAGAGGAACCGGCTTTCAGCCGGGACCTTTTTTTACCGAAAAATGTACAAATTTGTCTTGAAAGGGGCTCAAGGGGGTGTAATCTTAAGCTTGATGGATATCTAGAGACCAAACTAAAAACCTCCCCTTAACCCATTCAGTACCAGGGACATCCTTTTCATCATATTGTGTGGACACTATTAGACGACTTTATTAAGCTTAGGAAGGACCTCTAGCAATTATAAGACTTCAAACTACCTCAACCAAGCCATTTACCTACCACAGATCCTTCCCAAGCTGCATAATATCGTCTAAATTGAGCTATAATAAAATAGGACACACGTCGCTGGTACTCAAAGGGTTAATAGAAATTTAAGTATAACTGTATATGTTGTACTGTCTTTAAAGGAGCCCACCTCGCTTTTGTTTCTCTTTCTCTCCCTCTCTCGTTGGCTTGTATCCATTCGGCCCCATTCAGCCTACTGTTTTAAGACGTTTACCCCCATCCAGGTATCAATATTTTCCTGGCGAGCGGTAGCGAGCCAGCATATATGTGTTTTTGTTTTTGACAGCAAGCTAAATTTGTACATTTTTCGATAGAAAAATGTCTCCGGTGAAGCCTGATTTCTCCATACAATGCTGGCTCGCTATCGCCCGCCAGGAAGAAATCGACACCTGGATGGGGATAAACGTTTTGAAATAGTCGGCTGAATGGGGCCGAATGGATACAAGCTAGGGAAAGAGAGAACAGGAGAGAAAGATAAAAACAAACGGTGACCCCCCCTTAATATGCAACTATTTGTAAGGGGCCGCCACACGAGCGATTAGAACGCTATATTTCAGTAGGAGGCCGTATATTAGACAAAGTCGAAAGAAATATATGTTTTTTCTTCTAAATTCGCATTGATTGTGCAGAGTAATGGTTACCATACTCGTTACTAAGTCATGATCGAGATTAAGGGAGCCCATCTCGCTTTTTTGTTCTCTTTCTCTCTTTTTTGGGTTGTATCCATTCAGCCCCATTCAGCCTACTGTTTTAAGACGTTTACCCCCATCCAGGTGTCAATATTTTCGTGGCGAGTGGTAGCGAGCCAGCATATATATATATATTTGTTTTGACAGCATGCTAAATATGTACATTATTCGATAGAAAAATGTCTCCGGCAAAGTCGGATTTCTCCATACAATGCTGGCTCGCTATCGCTCGCCAGGAAGAAATCGACACCTGGATGGGGATAAACGTTTTGAAATAGTCGGCTGAATGGGGCCGTATGGATACAAGCCAGAGAGAGAGAGAGAGAGAGAAAAAGGAGAGAAAGAGAACAAAAGCAGGTGACCCCCCTTAACTGAATGATATATAATGGATTTAAGGGGGGTGACCTGCTTTTTGTTATTTCTGTCCTTTTCTCTCTTTCTCTGGCTTATATCCATTCGGCCCCATTCAGCCAACTATTTTAAGACGTTTATCCCCATCTAGGTGTCGATTTCTTCCTGGCGAGCGATAGCGAGCCAGCATTATATGAAGAAATCCGGCTTCGCCGGAGAAATTTTTCTATCGAAAAATTTACAAATTTAGCCTGCTGTAAAACAAAAATAAAAAATATGCTGGCTCGCTACCGCTCACCAGTAAAAAATTGACACCTGGATAGGGATAAACGTCTTAAAACAGTAGGCTGAATGGGGCCAAATGGATACAAGCCAAAGAAAGATAGAAAAGGACAGAACAAAAACAGGTCACTCCCCTTAAATAGAGATTACTGTACATTACCTGTTGAATTATAATGTCAATGTTACGCGTGTGACACTGACATAATGCAGGTACAGTCGGCCATATTATAAGTTACGTTTTTCTCCGTGATCTTATACATGGAAATATAAGGCGCATGGTTAAGGGGAGGTTTCCACTTGAGGGATTTTTTTCTTGACTCCTTTCTCCCTCAAATTTAGCCCCATTGCTTTAATAATTTTAAGACGTTCGCCCCATTATTTTGACGATTTTAAGAACTTTCGACCCATTTCTGTCAATTTTAAGAACTTTCGTGCCATTTAGGTGTCGATTTTATCCTGGCGAGCGATAGCGAGCCTGTAATTTAAGAGGAACCGGCTTTCAGCCGGGACATTTTTCTACCGAAAAATGTACAAATTTATCTTGAAAGGGGCTCAAGGGGGTGTAATTTTAAGTTTGATGAAAACGTAGGGAACAAACTAAATACCTCCCCTTAATGTACAAGTGTAGTTTCTTCTGCAGCGGTTAATTCATCTAACTAGTCAACTGATCATTAAAGGTAACCATACTAGTCAACTGATCATTAAAGGTAACCATACTAGTCAACTGATCATTAAAGGTAACCATACTAGTCAACTGATCATTAAAGGTAACCATACTAGTCAACTGATCATTAAAGGTAACCATACTAGTCAACTGATCATTAAAGGTAACCATACTAGTCAACTGATCATTAAAGGTAACCATACTAGTCAACTGATCATTAAAGGTAACCATACTAGTCAACTGATCATTAAAGGTAACCATACTAGTCAACTGATCATTAAAGGTAACCATACTAGTCAACTGATCATTAAAGGTAACCATACTAGTCAACTGATCATTAAAGGTAACCATACTAGTCAACTGATCATTAAAGGTAACCATACTAGTCAACTGATCATTAAAGGTAACCATACTAGTCAACTGATCATTAAAGGTAACCATACTAGTCAACTGATTATTAAAGGTAACCATACTCCCAATTCATTCATACTATTCTTACTTTCATGCGTAAGATCTCCACGAGGAACAGAACTCTTGTGGGCAACTGTACATGAGGCACAATGGATTCGATATGTACCGATCCCAATCGAGATAAAAACAATACCTGCTCGCTGCATCAATTTCAGAACTTAAATTTAAGGTTTAATTATTAGACGGTTGTAAACTATTTATGGTTACAGACCAGATTTCACTTATATATACAGTATATATATATATATATATATATATATATATATATATATATATATATATATATATATATATATCTGATTGCTAGTACTGGATGTATAGTAGGTATCATTGTTTATAGTTTGTTTATTTTGCCATTAAGGGGAGGTTTTTAGTTGATTCCCTAGACTTCCATCAAGCTTAAAATTACTCCCCCTTGACCCCCTTTCAAGATAAATGTGTACATTTTTCGGTAGAAAAATGTCCCGGCCGAAGGCCGGTTCCCCTTAAATTACAGGCTCGCTATCGCTCGCCAGGAAAAAAATCGACACCTAAATGGTCTTAAAATTGACAGAAATGGGTAGAAGGTTCTTAAAATCGTAAAAATAATGGGGTGAACGTCTTAAAGTTAGAAAAGCAATGGGGCTAAACATGAGGGAGAAAGGAGTCAAGACAAAAATCCCTCAAGTGGAAATCCTCCCCTTAATGGGTATGCGAGTATGCAACAGATATTGGCATGTGTTTTTGTTTGTGCTCTCGCCTTCTCTGATTATTATCCAGTAACTCTTTTAAACGAATAACAATTAATTCCGTATACAGTATGAGCTACAATGGGACTATTATAGTCAAGTTCGTAAATTCCTCTTTGAGTCAAAGAGCCTCGTACACAGCTGTTGAATCTTGAACACTGAGAGGACCTTCCTAAGCTGAATATAGATTGATCCGTGATAGCAAACTATTATATAAATATTCGTTATTTGATTGAAAGTGTTATGCTTACGGATATATATATATATATATATATATATATATATATATATATATATATATAACTTCTCGTTTTTCATACTTATTTTCTGCCTTATATCTAAAAAGATTTGGAATATTGTGCATGAGACCCCAAGGACATAGCTTTGCACTCACTGCGAAAGAGGTAGGTACTGGTATGCATGTTTTGTATTGATTCCAATTTTAAGAATATACTTTGATCATAATATCAAGGATTAGTTATACTGTATTTCAGAAAATATAATTCACAAGACTGACCTATGGATAACAGTATGCATATTATGAATACAAAGAGTTAAGCAAGTGTATTTCACTATGTGTGTGTGTGTGTGTGTGTGTGTTATATGACAGTACGAATGTTTGTTTTTGTTTACAACCGTGTGTACAGTATATCCTTAATTATCAGTGTCCATAACCGTGATAGTATCTATCTATAAATCCTCGTAGATTCCCCTCTCCACATGAATAACGCCCTCATGTCTTCTCTTCCCCACTACTGCAGGTGCGGGACAATCTGCTGGCGGAGGGAGTGGAGCCCCTAGAGGAGGAGATCCATCCGGACTACCTCAAGGGCAAGACCAACTGCACCTATATATTCGACTAAGAAATCTATCTACTAGCTTAAGGGAAGGTTTTTAGTGTGTTTCCTAGACTTCCATCAAGCTTAAAATTACACCCGCTAGACCCCCTTTCAAGATAAATGTGTACATTTTTCGGTAGAAATATGTCTCGGCCGAAGGCCGGTTCCTCGTAAAATGCAGGATCGCTATCGCTCGCCAAGAACACGTCGACACCTAAATGGCACAAAAAGTCTTAAAATTGAAAAAATGGGGCGACAGTTCTTAAAATCGCCAAACTAATGGGGCTAACGTCTTAAAATCTCAAAAGCAATGGGGCTAAACGTGAGAGAGAAAGGTGTCCAGAAAAAAATCACTCGAGTGGAAATCTCCCCTTAATAATACCCCGACTTCCTTTACTACTACTACTACCACTACTACTACTACTACTACTACTACTACTACTACTACTACTACTATTTGGATGATCGTTTGGCAGAGTTCTTCTACTACTACAGCTACCAATACTACTATAGCTACCAGCACTATACCTTTCTCGAACGCAGCTTCCACCGTTACCACCAACACCATCAACACAATGATCACACATAACTAAAACAACAGCTGTCATCACAAACACAATCAATAACTAAAACAATAGCTTTCATCACAAACACAATCAATAACTAAAACAACAGCTTTCATCACAAACACAATCAATACAACAATTTATATCATTTCCACCAAAGAATCTCACACCATCACACTGACCACAAACACTACAACAGCTGCCGCCATTAACACAAGACAATCACCACCTTTATCACCAATTACCGTAACCACCATTGTCACAACACGAACATTAACGCAATTATCACCAGTACTATCTTATATCACACTTACCACAATCCTCGAATACATTTAGCACCATAGACCACCACGATTAAGGGGACAGTGGCTGTTTGTTTGGTCTATTAATTAATGTATTCATATATTTATTTTAGTTTCCTCCCTAGACCTCCATCAAGCTTAGAAAAACACCCCCAAGATAATTTGTACATTTTTCGGTAGAAAAATGTCCCGGCCAAAGGCCGATTTCTCCTAAAATTACAGGCTCGCTATTGCTCGCCAGGAAAAAATTGACACCTAAATGGCACGAAGGGTCCTAATATTGACAAAGAAATGGGGTGAAAGGTCATAAAATCTCCAAACTAATGGAACCAACGTCTTAAAATCTTAAAACTAGTGGGGCTAAACATTAGGGAGAAGGGGATCCAGAAAAACGGTCTGTCTCCCCTTAATATCTCCAGCACACGCTTCAAAGTTGGCCACCTACCACGTTCATCGAAAATAGTACCTTCTGCAATCATAGGTACAATCAATGTCAACATTACGAGAAACCACTACAACGACAAACCATACCTATACTAAAAATACAATAATGTTCCATATATTATAATGATCATTTATAACAACTACCACTATCACTATGAATACAAAATTGTCACCTACAATAACAGCTGTCTTCACTTATCATTCACAATTGGTCATAATGTACTTATTTAACATATATAGTTATTGTTGCATAACTTCATTTCACAGGTAATACAAGTAGAATGAATACTACATATATATGATATGTACAGAGATATTCACAACCACCTTGCTATCATAAATAACACATATTCAACTTTCTTCAAAATGAACATAGGCCTACCTTGCAAAAAAAATAGATATAATTTCGGTACACTCATTCTAACCTAGCTCACCAACCACACACAACCCAATGTATCACTTAGAAGCTTCAATTAGCACCCGTGTGTATCCTATTTGTCAATAATATGCAGTTACTGATTAGGTCAACTTATAATATGCCACACTTACCTTCCCTACGCATTTGCTCCTGTTTCCACACCCTTCATAAGACGGGCACATATCAGCAACAATGACTAGTTTTCGCTATCAACAGAATATCCAGTAGTTCTATGTAAACACACAACCATAACATTATCTATGTAAACACACAGCCATAACATTAACTTATAACACTTGCTATTACTTACAAGAAAAACTAACTACATTATACATACCGGTAAAGGACTACTACTACTACTACTACTACTACTACTACTACTACTACTACTACTACTACTACTACTACTACTACTGCTACCATTTGTTCTATTACTACAACAAAACAACAATGCCAATCATCGCCACGTCTCACAACCTTACTTTTTCAAAATATATTACTTCTCTAACTTCACTAGGCACAAACTTAAAATTAAGCAAAGAATTCTAACTGTAAAAAATAAATTTTGTTACCTCTGATTAAGACATACCTGCACTCTGTATCCTACAAATATCTTGTCTTCACTATCTCTCTAGCAAGTGAATGCAGAATCTAAGCCCCTTCTTTTAAATCACCGCCAAACATTTTTTCCGGCATCACAAGATTAAACCCTTACCTACGAGATCCCAACACCATGTACAGGGATTCAGCACCACCTACAGAACTATATCCCTACCTACATTATCTTTGCACTACCACCACCACCTACAAGATTTTGCCCCACCAACCGAACCCTAGCCCTATTTACCAGATGTCACCACCACCACCAACAGGATCGTAGTCTACAGGATATCAGCACAAAGTACAGGATTTACGCACCACCGGCAGTTATTTTATCACCACCTTCCACCATCACCAATCACCTGCTGCTCACCACCATCCCAGACTTGGAGAGGGATGCGTGGGGCTTCATGTTGGCATTGCGCAGGTGTTGTATAGTGCAGAGAAGCCGAACTCTTCAGGCAGGGATTTCGGCCGCTACGCCTACGAGTCATTCCGCCCACCGTCGCTCCGCCCATATTTGGTGTCGACTCGCCCACACGTAAACTAATCTAATCTTACCCTAATCTAATTCAAAGTGAGGGCTCAACAATTTGGATTTGGGTGAATTGAATAGTGAGCAAAATGACCTGTTGGCAAAACGGCTGAATAACCCGTGGAACGTGTGCGAGGTGATCAAAGAAGGAATGACAGTGTGATATTACTAGAAACACTAAACTGTTTATTGTGAGTTGACCATAACCTGTTATTCTATCATGCAGACAATACAAATTGCAACTCAATAAGAAAGATAATTAACATTGAGAATTTGTGCATGAATTATGACGATGTTGTCATCCATAACATGGACAGCTGTTTTGTACATACGTTTATACACACTCATTATTAGCAAGTTTCTTTTATGAGAAAATTGTATTATAGCATCAATGATGACTACATTATTTGATGAAAGTTTATAGGTCATGAGCACAGAAATACAGCATCTTTTTATGATATTCACAAAACAGTGATCGGTGCTAAAACATGTGCCAAAAGTTAAAGAGCTATCACCTTGAAACAGAAAACTGTACAGAACATATTAGTAGTAAAATAATAAGTGTTCATATTGGACAGCTTGATAAGGAACTGAAGATGACAACACCTCGAGAAGAAACGAGTTATGTAGAAACATATCAAAGAAAAGTGCTCAGTATCATTCTGATGCTTGCGTTACCCAGATATAATGTGCTCGCATATTCTATACACAACGTTGTTATGGCACTGTCTACTGGTACTTGTTGACATAGTGGGATTATTCTCTTTACATAATATACCATACAGCGTTATGAAGGCATTTTGATAAGCTACCTACAACTTTGTGAACTCCCTCTATTACCTGCTACTTTCAGACGTTTAAGCATCGAAACATTGATACGATACAACATTGTGTAGCAAGCGTATTTGCAGTAAAATTTTCAATCCTATAAAGGCACTACGTCCACTACCACGTGACGACCTTAATAATCATAATAATATACACAAAAAGGAAAAATAGTTGAGTTTCAAACAATCAGGACACTGTACACACAAAGAATAATTTAAATTTCAATACAGCAGAAGGGAAGCAATTGGAAGTTTCTCATCATACCACAAATACTAAGGTATTGATTTCCTAAATTTATATTCAACTTAAAATTCTAGCACTAATATATCGTAAAGTCATGGATAAAAAGCAAAACATGTCCTATCTATTGTGGGTTTGTATGCGACCAGAGGTATTTATCAAGACCTCTGGTGTTTGTGTGTATGTGTGTTGATTGCCTTTCTTGTTCACACCCACCAGTTTTAATCTTACCTTCGAGATGCTCAAAAAGATTATTTTTCAAGGCAGGTTTTGCTCAAATATGGTCCAATATATGTATGCTGTAACTTTCTGTCAAGAGAATTCAACTGATTGGTTAAGATATGTGGTGATCAGGATCAATCTCCATATTTGTGAAGAAAAACTAAATACACGAAAACTGGTATTTTATGTATGACAACGTGAAAAAAGAGATTCCAAGTAGGTTACCTATATTTAATATAACCCAGAGAAGGAATTGTAAGTATATACATTTAATAGTAAATTGACGAACAATATTGACTTGGATAGTGGAATATTCAGCTGTATTAGTGAATAGTAGTCTTTATTTGTACTTTATGCTAACTGGTATTGAAAACCTGGCAAGCACGACGAAAAATACTCGTGAATTTGAAGAGAGACTGAATTTTGAAACTCTAAAATTTGGAGAAATACGGATATTTGAGGGATTATCAATATAAGAAAGTACCATTCATGTGTAGGCCTTTCGGAAAGACGACTATACTGTTTCAAAATCTAGCTACTACTTGACAAATAAATTCAGCTTAAAAAGGACCTATACTTATCATAGGGATACAACGCTTACCAACCCTCCGATCTTGAGAGGTTGATCATAGGCCGACTTTAATCTTCTGTAGGCAGCCGTACAATAAGCGTGGAAGTCCTCTGATTGAATAGATCGAGTGTTTTTGTTTGTTATAGTATATCAATCTTCCAAATACTAGTCTTTCTACAGTTAGATGTTTTTAATCAGCTTTGGAATAAATCTCGTATACTGTATATTGATATCAGTTTCTAAAAGGAGGAAAATTAATGTATGATTAATGTCTATATGTACAGGAAAAACGATAAAGCGAGTGACAAAAATAGTTCCTCTCAGAAGAGTTACAGACTCTCGCTCTCTATCTCACTCTCACTGTCACTCTCACTCTCACTCTCTCTCGCTCTCTTTCTCTCTCATTATACTTTTCTTCCCTTGTCGACTAGCTTCTGATGCATGTTGTCTTGTCCATTAAGCAACAGTAACTCCATTACTCACTCCATTTACCCCTCTCCCTCTCTCTCTCTCTCTCTCAACTGTAATTTCCATTTTATTCAGAAACTTACGATTATCAGCAAATATGAAATTACAAGAGAGTTGAGTTTTGTGAGCGACTTTATAGCTTAATGAAAATTCACATTACATAATTTAGTAAGAGCTATGATTTCACTATAGAGATAATATTTACTGATGTTGCTGTTGAAAAAGGCGTATATCTAGTCAAAACTCATAAATTAACCCCAAAATAATCGCCTCTAAATTGCAGTGCGTTAATTACATTAGCAAAATGCATCGTATGGAAAAGTTGCCTTTGGAACTCGTATTTTCTATTCATGGTCTTTATGGGTAAGTGTTTGTTTTATATATAGAGATATTTTATAATATATCATTATATATACAAAAGTTTTAATAACTATTATATTAATATATTGAATTAAACAACAGCATTTTGATCATCATATTGCAATTACATCGTCATAAATTGATTACTATGAAACTGACATTTCTAAACAATATGACAATACATATTTTCTCGTTATTTTTAGAGCAATAATATATCAACACGATCATTATATTATTAGATATGTATTTGGAAATCCTCAACATAATACTGTTATTACGATTACAGTATAATAACTGTCAATCCTCAACATAATACTGTTATTACGATTACAATATAATAACTGTCAATCTAAAACAAGGGAAACAAAAAGATTAATAAGAGTTCCAATAAAATGTTCAAGCGAATACATTAACATGTCATAAATTGGATATAATAATCCACATTGGTTTTGGGCTTAAGCTTTTATTATTGTTTAACGCATTATGCCGAAAAATATACATCAAGTCCAATATATAATTATTAAATATGATCACATAATGTCTCTATAATATGTTAGCCATATGGAACAATAAATTCAATAAAATAATAATATCTGACTAAAGAATAATATTGACAATTCAGTAAACTCGCTTTGACAGCACGCAATTGCAAATAATATAAATAATTTCAATAGGTGAGACTTCTACCAATATTATCATGCACCAGAGAAGGTCCGTTATTGAGTCTAAAGCAATTAATGGCCAATTCAAGAAGAAACTAGACCTCATTTGTCAAGTATACTGGACATCACCCGATTGATACTAAAAGAACTGTCGTTTTACTTTCGCTTCACATATGGAACTATTAAAAAATCCTCAATCACTCTTTTCCTAATCTGACTTACTGTACAGCTTTTCAAGTTAAATTAATTCAATATATCTCAAATATCAGTACCAGTTTCCTAAAAACAGTCAATGTTGTTTATCCTTAAGCTATGAGAGATCCTTTTCAAGCTGAATTTAACTTGTCTAATGTTTGGAACGAAACAGTGGAAATGTATTCAACTAGTTATACCCCATTAGCACAAGAGTCTGTTTAAATACTGTCATCTAAAGTAATATTGAAATTTCTGTGTCATCGTACCGTTGAAGTTAAGGTGCCTGTCGGATAGTCCTCCTGGCCATGCTTGCCTGCTTGCATATTACTCAAGTCTCTTTGAAACCTGGTACTCGCACTACTTTTCTTGTCCCGAAGCGATCACACTATCATAATTCAACCTAATCTAACCTAAGCTTTCCTAACCTATTCTAATTAGCTTAGGTTAGAGCAACTTTGGCTAGATTTAATGGGATAGATGAAGGAAAGTGAGCGTGGTTCTGGGAAATGTGAGTTCCAGAGTTTGAGAGAGGTCCGGGGATAATGCTGCCCGCTTGTCTCAGTTCGCTCGTCCCCGAACCCTTCAGCTTGGTCCTGTGTTCCGGCGTCCCTGTGATGTCTGAGGCCGACTGTAGCTATCGTGGGTCTCAAGGGGGAAGAGGCCCATTGCAGCTCCTCGCCTTGATTATGAAAGCGACCTGTATTTTTCATTACACTTCAGCTTGCGCAAACTCTATTGTATATTTGGTGATCGACAAGTGGCGGTGCAAACGAGCTTCCAAGTGCAATACGGAGGCTCGCTTATGCCAGCCGTGTTGTCACAGTTTTGTTGATTTAGTTTTTGCTCGTGTTGCTGCAGAGGAGGTCCTAAAGAAACAATGCTATTATTGTTTTCATATGCACAGGGTTCTATTCCAACGACATTATTGAACACAGAGAAATAGTTTCGGGAATCATGTTATATGGTCTTGCCGGTTGACACGTACTCATACAATAGAATTATAATATATTGAGACCTATATGTTTCTCATATCTACAACAGGTGCTTAAGAAATCCGTTGGTTTTGATTTTGAATGCCGTGAAAAGTGGTAAAATACCAGTTTATGAGAGTGACAACTATTGTACAGTATACATATTACAAATGGAATTGAGACATGCAATAGAACAAAAATTGCATGCATCAGAAAATATTGTTGTGTTGAAATCAGAAAACAAAATTGTACCAGTAGGTATACTGATTGGGATCAAAGACTTGATGTGGATGTGCAAGTTATATTATATTTCTTACATTGCCATGAAACTAGTGACTGAGAATATATGGAGTGAGTGACAAAAAATGTGTTGTTGACAATCAGTATTAGAGTTGTGTGGAGGGGGGCGGGCTGGACTGGGTGTTGCAGTGTAGCGTTGCCTTGCTATGTCTATGTCCTGTGTTTGAAACTTTCCTCGCCCAGACCGCTACCTTTACCTCAGTTTCCTACACCGCAGCACCCAGGCCACTCAAGCGTAAAAGAACGTGTGAATCTTCTCGTGTAGATAAGCTGTAGCCTGCATATCGTCAAGCATGTAATAAATACACTTAGCGTAGTATTCATATCCCTACAGTATTACAGATTATTATACAGAATATATATATATAAGGTAATATGCATAGACTGTACAGCGTATATTTATCCATGTTGCTCACAGAGGAATCTTTTTTATTGCAGATAAAGAAAGGAAGAGGATATAACCGTTGTTATGCTTGTAGATTCACAAATGTGTTAAGTGTATGTATATTTTCCGAAGAGGTACGTGTCAATAATTTAGGGTGAGTCTGCACACTGGTGATGTACCGGTGTCCAGTATCTTGTAAACTGTTCATTGTAGCCTCAGTGTGGGGGTGTGGGGGACCAGCTACTGTCTCTTGGGACTCCCATAAGGCCGGTGTTCCTCGCACAACACAGCTGACTTGGTCCTTATGGAAGCTGCCTCCCAAATTATCACTGGCTGCCCCGCCGCACCCAACAGCTACCAACTCGTGTCACATTCACCATCATACAATGAAAGTGCCTTAGCACAGTTCTGGTGTACAGAGAATGAATTATTATGTGTTATTAAGACTGTTACTGGCGCTTTGCTGTTGCGTGTGCGTGCGTGTATCACTTCATTCAAGTACACGGGGGAACATGTACTGAATAATCTTCATGACATTACATAATTGTTTCTGAATCGCTTGTATCATTCCATGCACCACATTCATCAATGTCTACTTCTCTTTGCCTCTGGTGGGTGGCTAAGCCTCAATTTTCATTCCTCACCTGCATCAAGCTTGCTCTAATAGTTGTATAGTTTTCTCTGGTAGAAAACATTTAATGTGCCTGGTAGCTTTCCCGTTAGAGAGCATGCGAGGCCTCAAAGCGGCCCTCCCGACCCAGAGCCAACCCTGCAGTCTTACATAGAACTCAGTGGAGGTCTTCAGCGCTATTAGCCTTCTCAAGGAACAAAGGTATCATATGAAGATGTATGACTGTTTATTAATGAGGGATGCACCAGTGTATATCCATGTATTTGCAGATACAATAAACTATGTTCTGCAAAAGTTCTTGTTAAGCATTTTGCGTTGGTAAGGAATGTAGTCACCAAAAAATGGAAACAAGTGCGTGTCTGTCTCCGCACACCACCGCCTAGGAGAGGACTTGCCTGAAGCCGAAGATTGGTGTGGCAAGGAAGGGCTGGGCCGTTTGGGGACTAGCCTCCCTCATTCTTCAGGTATATGCTGATCGGACAGGAGCTCACATTTAGCCCAAGGTAGAAAGTTCCTTTTCATAGATATTAAAAAGCGTACAGTCCCAGCAACCCCCTTTATGTTAGTTTAATCTTTCACAGAACAATATTCAGAACATTTTGCCGTGTAGCATCTGAAATCCTGCTCTCTAAATCCTAAAAGTCAGAGCTCCTGTAATTAGGCTTTAAACCAAGAACACTATTTAATTTGAAGCATTCTACTGATTAGTATGTAATGCTTTGATTTTATCTGTTCCCCATTCCTTCAAAGTAGGAAGCTGTATTTCACTTTGGGTTTTTACAACCCACTAAACTCTAATAAAAAGTAGCTGATTAAAACTAATTACGTGGTCCAAGTTGTTAAATTATCCAGCCCTTAGAGCAACTATTACTATGATATTTATAAAAAAACACACATTTATGTACATGCTTCAAGGATGACTGCCAAATACAAAGAAAAATATATAATTGTACAATGATGGATCGTTGACACTGTTCACTCTTTAACAAGAGTGACTTGTCCCATTGTCTTCACAAGTGACCGTGTTCACACTATTATCCTTTCTTTGTTTTCCAAAATGTTGTTCAACTTAAATTAAACAATTTATTGCTAAACATACTTCAAGGAATATTAATGGTTATTCTGGTTGGTAATTTATCGTTTCAGAAAGGTTTTTATGTAGGTACGATAACATAGTTATATTTATGTATAAGTATGAGCATTTGGACAGTTGTAAAGTTACTGGTTTATCTGATATGTAACTGGAAATAAATGAGAATTTAGTTATAAAATTATATGTTACCTTATATAATATATATATAGTTAAATGATTGAGAGGCCAGACTGTTGCAGGTATTAATATTGTTTAGAAAATATATTTGTAATTAACATATAATATGTTAAGTCCAGTAATATTAATGAGTTGGATGAATTTTGTAACTAAGAATCATTTCTTATTATTTATTATTTCTGATGGAGCAATAAGTTGTCAATAAAGACTAGTAAGTACAGACATTGGCTCTTGCAATCATTAACATATGACCTAAACTAGTGAAAGTGTGTGGAGAGTATCAAGTAGAGTATTATTAATATATTCATATTGTATTTATATATACAGTTTACTGCATCAACATTCACATAC
Source organism: Paralithodes platypus (assembly GCA_032716605.1). Taxonomy (NCBI): domain Eukaryota; kingdom Metazoa; phylum Arthropoda; class Malacostraca; order Decapoda; family Lithodidae; genus Paralithodes; species Paralithodes platypus. The sequence goes on along the minus strand of CM064514.1, from coordinate 48,163,911 downwards.
CTTTCACTTCAAGCTTCCTGAATCATTAATTAAAGCTGACTGTTTATAAACGGTCAACAGACGAACTGAGTCGTAAACTGGGCTTTGTCGTCAATAATACGACAATAATTATCCATGAGAATATTGCAAGGAGAGGTGCACCATTTTTGTCAGCAGGCTGCTTTTTGGTGGGGTCATACAACTCGCAATCGGAATATATTTTTATTTTTTAGTTCCTCCAATAATGGATTGTAAATATGTCTGTTTGATTTTACAAAATTGTCGACACTGCATGATGTCTTCAAAGCTGCCAAAACAATGGAGACATGAATGGAAATCGACTGTAAACTAATATATATTGGATAACTGTGAGACCAGATTACGTGGGAATACAGTATATAGAAGTCTCTCTAGGATAGATACAGCAACTACAGATAAAATCACTTGGAAAATCGTAATATAGATTTTTCTTTAGTATAGATATAGCAGTCTATATACAGTAAATAACAATGTACATAATGCTACACACGTGTATGTATATAAGTGAGCGTGTGTGATTAGAGAGGACAGGTGTGTGTGGCACCTGGGCAATGTGTCTCCAGTACGTAGATCCTATAGGATCATTATTAAGCTGGCGTTACACGAGCAGTTGTATCCGATAACCTTTATCAGAGTTTGGTATCCGCAATAAATTAGTAGTCCACGTCTGAATATTTGGGTAATTTATTCATGTTTCAAGGAATCTATTCTTGATATTAAACTGCAGACATTAAAATACAGTCAAAACGGAAATATCTATGACCTTTTCTTCAGTACATTTTTAATCTGATAAAGTGACTCCGAGCCGAGTATCGGATACTTGACCTCGTGTGACACCGGCTTTAGATAACCAATGACAGTAGGTCACATGGACCCCAGTATTTATCACACCAAAGAAATGTTGGCTATGTTGTTGACATGTATTAAACCCAGCCTTCTCATCACCCGGTGAGGAAATAGGTTGGGTTAAGGGGGGTGACCTGTTTTTTTCTTCTTCTCTTTCTTAGTTGTATCCATTCGGCCCCATTCAGCCTACTGTTTTAAGACATTTTTCCCCATCCAGGTGTCGATTTTTTCCCGGCGAGCGTTAGCGAGTCAGCATTTTTGGAGAAATTCGGCTTTGCCGGAAAAAAATTATATCGAAAAATTTACAAATTTAGCCAGCTTTCTAACTCATTATCGAAAATATAGTGGCTCGCTATCACTCGCCAGGTATAAATCGACACCTGGATGGGGATACACGTCTTAAAACAGTTGGCTGAATAGGGCCGAATGGATACAACTCAGATTGAGAAAAAAAGCAGGCCACCCCCCCTTAATGGAAGATGAAGCCGGTATTACAACACCAACTTTGTCGTTAAATGTCCTTAGAGTTACAAAATTAAAGTTAGAGAATATGTTATAATTAAATTACTTACCCCTTTGAGTACCAGCGACGTGTGATATATTATATTCTAGTTATATTTAGACGATATGATGCAGCTTAGGAAGGATCTGTGGTAGTTACAAGGGTAGATTGAGATAGATTGAACCATTATCATTGCTAGAGGTCCTTTCTAAGCTGAAATACATCGTCTAATAGTTGCCAGAATAGGATGAAAAGGACGTCCCTGGTGCAGTATGGGTTAACTGATAAAAATGATATATCTAGAATTCTGCAAGTATATATATCCAGGAGCTTACAATCTTACATAGCTAAATTAATGTTACTACAATCAAGACGAATCCATCTTTAAATTAATGTTACTATGATCAAGACGAATCCATCTTTTCGTCGAATGAATAACTCCGATATAATCTTTCGATGAATTTGTTCTTGTGGTACCGAGTGTAAGTATTATAGGAATCGTTTGTGTATTTTTGTAGTGGGCCCGTAGCGGGGATGGTTGAGGTGGGGGTGAGCGAAGGCTGGGGGTAGTCAGACTCGCCTCACCCCCACTGCTACGATGACACTGACTGACTTTATTGAGACTACACCGATAACACTGAAATGACACTGACAACATTGGTATAACACAACACTGAAATTACCCTGACAACACTGGTATGAAAGTACACGGAGATGACACTGACAACATTGGTATAACACAACACTGAGATGACACTGACAGCATACTGACAACATTTAGTATAACATAACACTGAAATGATACTGAAAACACTGAGATGACACTGACAACATTGGTATAACACAACACTGAGATGACACTGACAACACTGAAATGACACTGACCACATATGACACTAATTTACAACACCCATATAACGCTATTTGACACCCACACATGCGGCATTGATATAGACACCAAGAGACACCATGACATATGACACTGATTTATGACACCAACATGACAACAAGAGAGACCACCACATTAGATGCATTGACGAAGCTAAGTGGACACAATCTGACACCGCACCAAATGATGATGAATGACAACTCTTCAACGACATTAAGTTTGACCAAATAAACGTTTGTTGAGCTTTAATGAACTTTTGCTCTCCGATACCACCACCATAACTTTAATGGCATCGATTGGGACTGTCAAAGAGACTTATTTTTTAACCCATTCAGTACCGGTAACGTCCTTTTCATTTAATTCTGGTTATTACTAATCGATTTCACTCAGCTTAGGAAGGATCTTTAGCAATGATATGGCTTCAATCCATTCCAATCAACCTTTCTAACTACCACAGGTCCTTCCTAAGCTCCATGAAATCGTCTACATATAGCCACAATAAGATATAACAGACGTCGCTGGTACACAAGGAGTTGTAAACCAGAACAATGGCATTAACATTACAGTACTTGCCAATAACGATTAAGGGAGCCCACCTCGCTTTGTTTTCTCTTTCTCTCCCTCTCTCTTTGGCCTGTATCCATTCGGCCCCATTCAGCCTACTTTTTTAAGACGTTTACCCCCATCCAGGTGTCAATATTTTCCTGGCGAGCGGTAGCGAGCCAGCATATATATATTTTTAGTTTTGACAGCAAGCTATCTTTGTACATTTTTCGATAGAAAAATATCTCTGGCGAAGCCGGTTTTCTCCATATAATGCTGGCTCGCTGTCGCTCGCCAGGAAGAAATCGACACCTGGATGGGGATAAACGTCTTAAAACAGTTGGCTGAATGGGGCCGAATGGATACAAGCAAGGGAAAGAGAGAGAAGGAGAGAAAGAAAAACAAAAGCCGGTGACCCCCCTTAACCCCACTTTGAAGACACTAACGTAATTCCAAAAATGTCTAGCTTTACCACAGTTTCTCCTCTACAAACCACAGGCAAGAACAATCAATTAAGGGGAGATGGGTCATTTTTCTGGTCCCCCTTCTTCCTCATGTTTAGCCCCATTAGTTTTCAGATTTTAAGACGTTTGCCCCATTATTTTGTCGATATTATAACCTTTCGTCCCATTTCTATATCAATATCAAGACCTTGCGTGCCATTTAGGTGTCGATTTTTTCCTGGCGAGCGATAGCGAGCCTGTAATTTTAAGAGAAGCCGGCCTTCGGCCGGGATATTTTTCTATAACAAATTTACAAATTTATCTGGAAGGGGGTATTTTTTAAGCATGATGGAGGTCTAGCGAGGAAACTGATATATAGATAAATAGACCCCCCCAAAAAAAAATTCACAACTGTCCCCTTAAAGGATCGAGGACTCCATAACACTTAAGTCATGATGGTCACAGGACAGACTTCCTGTGAAACATAGCATCATTTACTTCTTAGCATACTAGACATGTTGAAATTATTATGATGTCCTACTCCATCTGTGCTGTGTTTAATTACTTGAATAATCAGATTGTTAAGGGGAGGTTTTTAGTGTTTCCTAGACTTCCATCAAGCTTAAAATTACACCCTCTAGGATACACCCTTTCAAGATAAATGTGTACATTTTTCGGTAGAAAAATGTCCCGGCCGAAGGCCGGTTCCTCTTAAATTACAGGCTCGCTATCGCTCGCCAGGAAAAAAATCGACATCTAAATTGCATGAAAGGTCTTAAAATTGACAGAAATGGGGCGAAACTTCTTAATTATGGGGTGAACGTCTTAAAATATCAAAAGCAATGGGGTTAAATATGAGGGAGAAAGGGGTCCAGAAAAAAAAAAACTTCAAGTGGAAATCTCCCCTCAACCCCCATACAGTACCGGCGACTTCCATGTCCTGATATTCTGACCACTAGTAGACAGTTTTATTCAGCTTAGGAAGGACGTCTACCAATTCAATGGATATATACCTACCATTTTAATTCAATGGATATATACCTACCATTTCAATTCAATGGATACCTACCATTTTAATTCAATGGATATATACCTACCATTTCAATTCAATGGATACCTACCATTTTAATTCAATGGATATATACCTACCATTTTAATTCAATGGATACCTACCATTTCAATTCAATGGATATATACCTACCATTTCAATTCAATGGATATATACCTACCATTTTAATTCATCCTTGCAGCTAACCGTTTATCCTTCATAAGGTTAATAATCCAATCGTCTTAATGTAGCTGAAATTAAACACAGACGTCGCCGGTACAGTAGGGGTTAAGGGGAGATTTCCACTTGAGGGATATTTTTCTCGACCCCTTTCTCCCTCATGGTTAGCCCCATTGCTCTTGATATTTTAAGACGTTCGCCCCATTAGTTTGGCGATTTTAAGAACTTTTGCCCCATTTCTGTCAATTTTAAGGCTTTTCGTGCCATTTAGTTGTCGATCTTTTCCTGGCGAGCGATAGCGAGCCTGTAATTTAGGAGGAACCGGCCTTCGGCCGGGAAATTTTTCTACCGAAAAATGTACAAATTTATCTTGAAAGGGGGTCTAGGGGCTGTAATGTTAAGCTTGATGGAGGTCTAGCGAACTAACTAAAAACCTCCCCTTAAGGTATCGTTGAACTTTTGGAGACTCGGTGATCATTTTTGGTATCGGGTGCCCTGAGGAGCCATTAACCCCTTCCTTACCGGCGACTTATTTTATATTTGATTTCCGCTACATTTAGACGATGATATGAAGCTTAGAAAAGATGTATGGTAGCTAAAGGGATACATTGGGATAGTCTGCGGAGTTTTCATGGGTAGACGGCCTTCCTAAGCTGAACAAAATCGTCCCATAGTTGCCAGAATGTCATGAAAAGTGCATCACCGGTACAGAAGGGGTTAAACTGTATAGAGTATCAGTGGCTAAAGGGATATAACAAGAAACAGAGTGACTATTCTGTCCTTTAGTCTTTTAAAGTATTCTGAAATATATGTTGTCATAATTACATAAATCATCTTCTTTGTCTTTTAACCACAATACTCCAAAGTTGTTGTGGACGTATGCATAAGTAACACCCCGTGCTTAACATTAATGCCCTCCCGGGATTCTAACTCGGGACACCACACCCAGAACATAAGCACAATTCCAGATGATCGTTCTAGCCTAACTTCAACACATGCATAGTGTCATTATTGGTTGACATCCTTACACTAACATTCACTGGAGAGACTGACAGAAAGTTTGCAAGTGTTAGGAAGATTTTCAAACTTGTTTCCAGAGTTAGAGTGTAGTTTCACAATTAGTCAAAGCTATAGTATCTTTAGAAATGGATATGTGTACAGTTCTCTTCAATTTTCCCTTAAGGGATCCCACCTCGCTTTTGTTCTCTTTCTCTCCCTCTCTCTTTGGCTTGTATCCATTCGGCCCCATTCAGCCTACCGTACTATTTTAAGAAGTTTACCCCATCCAGGTGTCAATATTTTCCTGGCGAGCGGTAGCGAGCCAGTATATATATATTTTTGTTTTGACAGCAATCTAAATTTGTACATTTTTCGATAGAAAAATTTCTCCGGCGAAGCCGGATTTCTCCATACAATGCTGGTTCGCTATCGCTCGCCAGGAAGAAATTGACACCTGGATGGGAATAAACGTCTTAAAACAGTTGGCTGAATGGGGCCAAATGGATACAAGCCAGGGAAAGAGAGAAAAGGAGAGAAAGATAAAAAAGCAGGTGACCCCCCTTAAAAATGTTATGACTTTGACAGACGTTCAGCACACACTGTAAGGCACCAATGTTATATTAAATGTGAACCAATTCCAGTCATAATCGAATCTAACTCATGTTTTAACCAATACATTTATTTCGCAAGTTTATAATGCTTAATGGCTCACAATTGGCTGCAATTAGTGTACAGTTTTCCGCACATATTTCGTTCATCAACCATCCCAGCAAAATCGTAACTTGGCATAGCTGCACCCACCTCCCCAACCCCTTCACTCCACCACATACCAGTAGCGGAAGGGAGGGATGAGAGGTGGGGTGGACGGTAGCAGTGGAGTCAGGGACGGGGATTGGCGAGGTGGGTGCACAGCGCTGCCAAATCACGACCCCAGTGGGATGGTTAAGGAACGGATTATGTGCGGTAAACTATGCCTGTTTATGATCCAAGAAAACCCCCTTTTTAATCTTTTTGCGTTCGATACAGCTTCATTTCAGCGCCCAGGGATAAGTGAAGACAACTATAAAATTAAGCTCAAAAGTCATGTCTTAACTCAAGTTCAATCTGCTGATGATAACCCTAATTAAGGGGAGATATCCACTTGAGGGACTTTTTCTGGACCCCTTTCTCTTTCATGCCTAGCCCCATTGCTTTTGAGATTTTAAGATGTTTGCCCCATTAGTTTGGCGATTTTAAGAAGTTTCACCCCATTTATGTCACTTTTAAGACCTTTCGTCCCATTTAGGTGTCGATTTTTTCCTGGCGAGCGATAGCGAGCCTGTAATTTAAGAGGAACCGGCCTTCGACCGGGACATTTTTCTACCGAACAATGTACAAATTTATCTTGAAATGGGGTCAACGGGGTGTAATTTCAAGCTTGATGGAAGTCTAGGAAACACACTAAAAACCTCCTCTTAAGCAATATGTTTTACCCTATAATTATTCACTTCTACCAATTATCACCTAACACATTTTAACGTAATATTGTTCAGTTTTGCCAGAGGGGTAATTTATCATATATCAACATTGAACAAGACATTAAAGCTGTGAAGGTTGTACACAACTTTTGAGCGTAACTGTTACGACCGGTGCTGTACTGGGTACCACGAAATAGTGTAATTAAGCTTTAGAACAGGCTCATAGATTTCACTAGTGTTTACGACAATAATAATAAAGAAGAACAAATTATAACCAACGTTTCGGGGGTTTCTTATAGACTTTGTGTTGAATTGTTATTGAGGGCTTTCATTGGTCTGCCCTTTTGGAGCGATTTAGTTTTAGTTTTCCCTTTATGGGGAGACTGGCTGTTTGTTTGGTCTGTTAATTCGTTTATTCATATATGTTGTGTTAGTTTCCTCCCTAGACCTCCATCAAGCTTAGAAAAACACCCCCTAGATAAATTTGTAAATTTTTCGGTAAAAAAAATCCCGGCCAAAGGCCGGTTCCTCTTAAAATTACAGGCTTGCTATCGCTCGCCAGGAAATAATCGACACCTAAATGGCACGAAAGGTCTTAAAACTTCCAACGAAATGGGGCGAAAGGTGTTAAAATCGCCAAACTAATGGGCTGAACGTCTTATAATCTCAAAACTAGTGGGGCTAAACATTAGGGAGAAGGGGGTCCAGAAAAACGGTCTGGCTCCCCTTAAACTACAAATATAACGCCTCCCCAGAGCCCCTTCAAACTGAAATATGACTCCGGACCCCCTTCAAACTAGATTTATATAATTTTCAATAGACAAATGTTCCTATTTCCCCTGAATTGCAGGCTCGCTAGCGCTTGTCCACAACACAAAATCAACACCTGAATTGGTTGAAGCGTCTTATGATTTGCAACTAATGGATGAAATGTCTTAAAACCGCCAAACTAATGGGGCTAAAGTGAGCGATTAATAAAAAAGACCACCCCTGGATTATACAGGGTTATCCCCTGAGTACTAAAATACTACAAAGGCGACCTACCATTTCTCGGTCGTTTCGCCAATTGACCACTTGCGAGTTTCAGGCTATAAGGAAGTTGGTGCTGTAGGCATCGTTATTTAGCAGAATTACTAGTTTAAATACGGTTGTAGAACATATATAAATACATAAAACTTAATGCAACTTACTTTTCATCCATGAGAAACCTACATTATTATTGCATTTCTATTTAATAAGGTTGTTTACATCTCCAACTTCCTTATAGCCTGAAACTCGCAAGTGGTCAATTTGCCTTTCGCTTAACCTGATAGCCTAATCAAATGTTTACCTTAGCCCATCACTAACTTAACCATTTCTTTTCTGTTTTCTGGCTATGGTTTTTGGTTTATGAGCTAATTTATATCACTTCCTCGTAAGTTTTAGTGGGGGGGGGGGGGGGCGATAATAGACCCCACTATGTTTTTTTGGGGGGTATTCTCATATGGGGGTGATGGAAGAGTACTTGGGGTTGGAAATAAATTCATCCCTTGGCCAATTCAATCCTACTTGATACGGTAAATATTAATGCCATGAAAGAGTTAAATATGATAAAGTTCGGTATATTAAGGTGAGGCTGATGGACTCTTGAGGTTAAGGGGAGATGGGTCGTTTTTCTGGTCCCCTTTCTCCCTCGTGTTAAGACCTCTTTTTTTTTTTTTTTTTTTTTTTTTTTTTTTTTTTTTTATACAAGACGTTCGGCCCATTAGTTTGGCAATTTTAACACCTGCCCCATTTCGTTGTCAATGTTAAGAGCTTTCGTGCCATTTAGGTGTCGATTATTTCCTGGCGAGCGATAGCGAGCCTGAAATTTTAAGCCAGGTTTTTAAATTTTTCTCTACTTTTCTCTCTCTCCCTGCCTTGTATCCAATCGGCCCCATTCAGCCAACTGTTTTAAGATGTTTTTCCCCATCCAGGTGTCGATTTCTTCCTGGCGAGCGATAGCGAGCCAGCATTGCATAGAGGAATCCGGCTTCGCCGGAGAAATTTTTCAATCGAAAAATGTACAAATTTAGCTTGCTGTCAAAACAAAAATATATATATGCTGGCTCGCGGAAAATATTGACACCTGGATGCGGGTAAACGTTTTAAAACAGAGAGATAATGGAGGGAAAGAAGCGGGTCACCCCCCTTAAATATTTGAAGATTATGACACATTTCGACAGTTTATTGTGGCTCTCATTAGACGATATTATACAGTTGAAGAAGAATCGGTCGGAGTTGTAGAGGTAAAACTGATCTCAATTAACCCTCTGACTTCCATATGCCCTTCCTAATCTGAATAAAACCGCCTTATAAAAGCCAGAAAAAAACCCAGAAAAGAAATACGTAATCGGATCTTCTAAATGGTTAACTATTAAGTTTATATTTATGATACATTTTGTTTAGGGGGGAGGGGGTGCCAAAAAAGTACTCTCTCTCTCTCTCTCTCTATATATATATATATATATATATATATATATATATATATATATATATATTTATATATTTATCACCAGGGTTTATTTATTTAAGGGAGCCCACCTCGCTTTCTTTCTCTTTCTCTCCCTCTCCCTTTGTCTTTTATCCATTCGGGCCCATTTAGCCTACTGTTTTAAGACGCCTACCCCCATCCAGGTGACAATATTTTCCTGGTGAGCGCTACCGAGCCAGCTTATATATATATTTTTTTTTACAGCAAGCTAAATTTGTACATTTTTCGATAAAAAAAAATCCCCGGATTTCTCCATACAATGTTGGCTCGCTATCGCTCGCCAGGAAGAAATCGACACCTGGATGGGGATAAACGTCTTAAAACAGTTGGCTGAATGGGGCCGAATGGATACAAGCCAGGGAAAGAGAGAAAAGGAGAGAAAGTTATACAAATCCGGTGACCCCCCCCCCCCTTACTTACAGGGAAGGGTTATATAGGACCTCGACGCACAATACCTTTTATCAATAATACTTTGTTCAACTTCTTAAGGGGGATCACAGGCTTTTTTTTTTCTCTTTCTCTCCCTCTCTCTTTGGCTTGTATTCATTCGGCCCCATTCAGCCTACTGTTTTAAGAAGTTTACCCCCATCCAGGTGTCAATACTTTATTGGCGAGCGGTAGCGAGCCAGCACATATATGTTTTTGTTTTTACAGCAAGCTAAATTTGTATATTTTTCGATAGAAAAATTTCTCCGGCGAAGCCGGATTTCTCCATACAATGCTGGCTCGCTATCGCTCGCCAGGAAGAAATCGACACCTGGATGGGGATAAACGTCTTAAAACAGTTGGCTGAATGGGGCCGAATGGATACAAGCCAGAGAAAGAGACACAAGGAGAACAAGATGAAAAAAACACAGGTGACCCCCCCCCCCCCTTAGCCCCTTGAGAATCTTGTATAGGCATTTATAGATTTGGTTGTGGTTATCATTAGACGACTGTGTGCCATTAAGGAAGGGTGTCTAGGAATCAAAAGGGTAAACACCATCTCCATTAACTCTTTAGCGCCCACAAGTTTACCCTAGGCTAAGTAAAATCGTCTAATGATAGCCAGAATAAACTGTCAAAAACGCGGCATGATTCTCAAAGTGTTATATAACCCATATGCCACCAGACGACCACTACTTATCCTTATGCCGGTATCACACGAGCGCTTTTTCCCTCAACACTGGTCTGGCAGCTTGTTTCTTTGACCTAAATTCCATCTATCATCAGTCTAGTTTCCGAGCGCAAAATAAACCAAAATTGTTGCCACACAAATGTTGATCATGGAATGTTGACTATATAAGCTCTCGTGTGATACCGGCTTTATTGATGCTACGGCCAGGCACTTTTACTCAGCTTAGGAATGACCCCTAGGAATCAAGGAGTTGCGGAATATCTAAGTTAAGGGGAGGCAGACCGTTTCTCTGGACCACTTTCTCCGTAATGTTTAGCCCCACTAGTTTTGAGATTATAAGACGTTCGGCCCATTAGTTTGGCGATTCTAACACCTTTCGCCCCATTTCGTTGTCAATTTTAAGACCTTTCGTGCCATTTAGGTGTCGATTATTTCCTGTCGAGCGATAGCGAGCCTGCAATTTTAAGGGGAACCGGCCTTCGGCCGGAATTTTTTTCTACCGAAAAATGTACAAATTTGTTTTGAAGGGGGGTCTAGGGTTTTTTTTCTTTCTAAGCTTGATTGAGGTCTAGGGAGGAAACTAATAAAAAAATGTATGAATAAATGAATTAATAGACCACAAACGGTCTGCCTCCCCTTAACCCTCAAGCTCTGACAGGTCCTTCCTAAGTTCGGTAAAATCGTCTGTTATTAGCTCGGAAAAAAATAGCGTCATCTGCTGAAAGGGTTAATAATGGTAATTTTTATTTTGGAAAGTACTTGGAAGTCCCAGTCAACTCAGAGCTTTGGTTGATTATTTTGGTTTACAATTTATACATCATATACAGTATATCGTATATTTATTTTTATTTTTGTCCTTCCAAGAAATTATTATGAGAGTATGCACTGAAATTTGTAAATATTTATACCCAGAGAGAGAGAGTGAGAGAAATAAATGTATATGGTTGCTCTAACATGAAGCTGGTTTACCTTTCCTGGTTAATAATAGCAGTGTGTGTGTGTGGGGGGGGGGGGGGGGGGGTCTTCGGTTGGGTTGACACGAGCGCTTCCTTCTTCCGGTAACCTTTATCGCCAATTAGGGTCTGGCAGCTTCTTAAGGGGGTACTGCTTGGTTTTTGGTCTATATAATTATATATTTTATATACTTGTTATAGTTTCTTCGCTAGACCTCCATCAAGCTTAAGAACCCCCCCCCCCCCCTTTCAAGATAAATCTGTAAATTTTTCGATAGAAAAGTGTCCCAGCCGAAGGCCGGTTCCTCTTAAAACTATAGGCTCGCCAGGATTTTTTTACACCTAAATGGCACGAAAGGTCTTGAAATTGACAACGAAATGGGGCGAAAGGTATTAAAATTGCCAAACTAATGGATGGAACGTCTTAAAATCTGAAAACTAATATGGTAAGCACGAGGGAGAAAGAGGTCCATAAAAAGCGAGTAGTACCCCCTTAATGAAACCTCAATTAAGCAGACAACGATGTATGGAAAGTCGCGGCGATCATAAATTATCATACATTATGATACCTGCAACTGAATAAACGACCCTCCGAAATGTGAGTATCAGTTGCAATATTAATAACCTTCAATTTACTACGAGACATTAATAACCACAACTATGCCATAATATCGTTACTGCCACGTAATTATACACAGCTTAGGAAGGACATCAGGGTTACAAAGGACTAAAGATAATCTCAATTAATCCTATAAAAAGGTCGCTTGAGTTGAGGCCTTCCAATTAGTATTTTGTTTATTGTACTCTGTATTAGTGACTTACTATTGTTTACACCTTATTAGTTCCTTACTATTGTCTAATCTTCCTCCTCCTTTCCTTTTCCATTTCCTAGCTCCCAACAAGCAGCCGAGTCGGAAATAGAAGAACGCTTGTTGCTTGCATTCTTTTATATATATTTTTGTTCTCCTTCTTTAACTAAGACTAACCCTTCCTAAGTTGAATAATATCGTCTGGAGGTAGCTAGAATGAAGCAAAATTTGGCGTCATCTGATTGAATGGGCTTTAAGGGGGGTCACCGTTTTTTTTTTTTTTTTATCTTTCTCTCTCTTTCCCTGGCTTGTATCCATCCGGACCCATTCAGCCAACTGTTTTAAGACGTTTACCCCCATACAGGTCTCAGTATTTTCCTGGTGAGCGGTAGCGAGCCAGCATACATATATTTTTGTTTAGACAGCAAGCTAAATTTGTACACTTTTCGATAGAAACATTTCTCCGGCGAAGCCGGATTTCCCCATACAATGATGGCTCGCTATCGCTCACCAGGAAGAAATCGACATCTGGATGGGGATAAACGTCTTAAAACAGTTGGATGAATGGAGCCGAATGGATACAAGCCAGGAAAAGAGAGAAAGGGAGAGAAAGATAAATAAAAAAAAAAAAACCCCGCCAAACTACTGAACACCATGTTACACTAGAACGGCCCCAAGCCCTGCACATCAAGTAGCCCTAGACTTTAATGATGTGTAGAGGCCCTCCACTCCTGCGTATCATACTACTCAAGAACGGCCTCCAGCCCCAGCACATCATGGTGCTTGAGAACGGCTCCCCCAAGCACCACACATATTGCTGCCCGAGAGTAGTCCCAGTCCTCGCAGATCATGCTGCCCGAGAGCGGCCGCTCAGCACCTGTACATCACGCTGCCCGACAGCGGCCTAGACACAGGTTGCTTCACAGCATCCTCCAACTCCCACACATCATCTTGGTCAAGACTTTAATGGTGTGTTGTGGCCCTCCATCCCCGCACATCGTACTGCCCCAATGGTGGAAGCCTAGCCTAGCATATCTTAATTATTGCCTCAGAGCGCCCTAGAAATCCCCCACATCATGTTGCCTGAGAGTGGGCCACCCACTCCTGCACATCATACTGTCTGAGAGTAGCGCCAGCCCCCCGCACATGTTGCCTAACAGCAGCCGTTACCCCACAGGTCATTTAGCCCTCGACTTTAATGGAGTGTGTAAACTATTGGTGTTAGCGAGAAAAGAATGACCACCCATATGGCAACAGATCCAGCATATCGGTTATTGCAAATGTGTCCGATATCGTCTTGTATTAATGTGTCATCGTTAACGTTTTTATAGAAAACTTTACTATAGGTAGCGCCAACGAACTTGACAATTTTCTTGACCCCTTAACTTCTCACAACTCAAAAGGGCCTAGAGAAAACTGGCTGTAAATATCCACACCTAATTCCTGGTGGGCTCTTCCCTATTGATAGAAATGTCAGCTCGATTGTTTTTATTAATTTTGAGTCATGAGAAGTTAAGGGGTCAAGAAAATTGTCAAGTTCGTTGGCGCTACCTATACACGACGAAATCGACACATTTGAACAGCAAATCAGTTGGAACTGTTGCCATATGGGTGGCTATTTTTTGAAGAGTTGCCAACACCGAGTTTATAGGGACACATAGCCTACCCCTCTCTATATCTTCGAACCGGACAATTCGTTCAGCTAACTCAGTTCAACAAACGTGAGACGAGCGATAATGAGCCATGCCTTGGTTATCTCATACCTTGCCAAAACCAAATCGGCAATCATTCTCCACTATGTGCGGGTTGTTCGTGCATCACTCACTACCGCGTCCGTCTCCTGTTTCTCGCTGTAATTGTACCGCCTGGCAGCCATCACTTCCTGCAGCATCCATCCACCACAAGCAACGTATCCCCTTAATCTCAGGGCAAGGAAAGCAAGGAAGCGTTGTATTGTGTGTGTCTTGTGTTTGATTACATAGCTTATACTTGGAGTTATTTATGTGATTGGTGGTTGTGTGTGAGTGTGTTGTTGTGTGTGCATGACGCGTGTCGTCTTGTCTTTTCATGTGTGATTAGTATACATTTGTAGTTATGTGAATGATGGCTGTGTGTGAAGGGATAGCTTTGTGTGTGTGTTTTGTGTGTTGCTGTGTGTGTGCTTGTGGGAAAAGATAATACACAGTTTGTACAAGCAACCATCACTTCCTACAGCATCCATCAGTCACCACAACAGGGGCAAGGAGGCATCGTGGTTATATTGTGTGTGTGTGTGTGTGTGTATGTGTGTTTAGTTGTTTGTGCTTCGGTGATACATGGGGTTACGTGTGTGTTTGCAGGGGTGTCTAGTTGCTTTGTATTTGTTGTTGTATAAGTAATGTGAGCTAGTATGTGCGAGTGTGGTGTGTAACTCATAAGTGGGACACAAATCCAATGGCTTTGGCCTTAGTTTTTTTGTTTTCGACCACCCACTTTCTAAAACAAGTATCCACATAAGTAAGTTGTCCTGACTGACATATTTTGCCCTTTAATGCTAATGATTACGTGCAACATTGATGTGTGATACAGGGCGACGTGTAGATTAAATTTGGAGACCTAGCATATCCCGCAACCTCGCTAGAGTGAAGTTATTTGCTTTGGTTGACGTTAAATTTAGAACTAAATTGATCTAATTATGGAAATAGTCATTTTACGTTCGGTATAAAAAATCAACACTCAGAATCATAGTTCTTCGTTCACCTTGTGCATGCTGGGAGAACGCGTGGCAACAGCCAATCAGCGTCGCCCAGGCACACGTGGACGAGTATGAGCCAATGGGATTTCAGGAAGAGATCCTTCCACCGTCTCACCGCGACTCTCACGCCAGCTTGCCACTTTGTAAACAGTGTTGATTGCTATCGGTGTTCCTCCACTATTTGTACGTGTTCATGGCTTCAGAGTAATTATTATGAACTGTACTTTCTCCGACAGTGAGTATAGGACCCTACTAATATGCCGTATTAGGACAAGTATCCTAGACACTTGTGAAAGACCTTAAAGACGTTAATAAGTGCAGTGATGGAAGTGACTAATAATGTGTGTAACTTTAGGAACTAGCCTACATCCGGATTGTGTGCATAGTGTTCTTATATGCCGGGTAGTAGATCGGAGACTACACTCAATAGACACGCCCAAAGCAACCCGTGCATGAACTTTGTATAGTATCAGCATGTTAGAACACTACTAACAATACAGCAAAGCCGCGTGTGGTGACAGGATTGCTTACTCGTAGTGTGTGCGGATAAATACACATAGCCTAGCCTAATCACACCCAGCTGTTTGAGGATGGCTACATGGCAAAATTGAAACCAAATTAGGGGACAAGCATCTACTGTAAGTACAGTACTTCAATTATCCGTTATCTTCTGTTTCTTTACTCGATTTATGGTACGATTTTAGTTTCTGGACACCTAGGCTATTAATTTTACAGGTACCGCCAACGATTTAATACATAGGCCTATTTTGTTTTAGGTTTCCACGCATCCAACGCCAAGCTACACCCTTTTCTGGTGTACGAAACACTAAAAAAGCAATGGGGACACTTTAATAATGATAATATGAGACGAAATATAAAGACAACTCTGTTGCGTTCGTGGAAGTAGCGTCGCTTTGTTTACTTTAAGCTCTGAGTGACTTCCTGGCGCCTTGGCGGTCGACTAAAAATGGCTAAGCTATAACCAGTTGTTGGGTACATTATTTGATAAAGCCTTGAGATAGGCTGTGGGATACAGGACGGTTTGAGGGGGGGCTCTTCTTCCCCCCCCCCCCCCCCCCGAATTATAATAATCGTCATATAGCCTATGTTGCCAGCAGGGGGCAAGTAAAACAGCTGGCCGTAACCTCGAGCGTCCTGGGTAAACACACCGACGATCCTAAGCTTTCGGCACAAACGCGGGTAAAATTCTAGTTTCACGTACACAGCGACAAAAGGGAGGCGCCGTTGTAAAGGCATAGCTTCCCGACCAACTATGAAGATCAGGGAAATTGCTGGGTAAAAGACGTAATATAATGATAATAAACTACATTAACGACATTAGCCTAACCTAACAACCTTACCTAACCTAACCTAGTATTATGTAATAGCTATGGTGCCGCATATGGAGAGATATTTTATTTTTTTATTTTTTTTACAGTAGGTATAATTCCTTATAATGCATTTCCGCCGCTTTGGACATATATAGGAATTAAGTATGGTATATGACAACTCTAAAGTAGCCATAGAAATTTATGAGTATGCTGTGAAAGCGAAACTAGAATTAAACCCAAACGCGCCGTTTTATTCTCGTTGAAAACCACATTTAAAAAGTTAGGAATTATTCTATAATTGCACCTATACGAGCTAAACAAATTATGGTAAATTGATACGGTGTGACAGTCACGAGGATAAATGTTTACCTATGGTCCCGTTAAAATATCCTCAAGTAACCTATTAAAAACTGTTCAGGGGACTGGTTAGAACTTGTAGGATGTTTAATAGAATGTCGGAAACCAGTATTTACTGAGAAATAACAGTCTTAAAATGCGCTATGGGTCACCCAGGGTCCCTGCCCTCTTTTTCCCAGGTAATGTTATGTTATATTATATTATATATTATATTAGGTTAGGTTAATCTAATCTAATATAATATTTGTACATTATGGGCAGTGGGCGGGGCCGCGCGTATGTGGCGGCGTACAGACCCTCCCGTAAAACATAGCGCATTTTAAGACTTTTATTTCTCAGTAAATACTGATTTCCGACCTTCAATTAAACATCCTACAAGTTCTAACCAGTCCCCTGAACAGTTTTTTAATAGGTTACTTGAGGATATTTTAACGGGACCATAGGTAAATTTTTACCGTCACGAGTTTTAGCATGTGTGTTTTTTTGTTTTTTTGCATTTTTTCTTTGATATACAGTGTTGTTTTATACCAAGGACTGCAGCAAATGAGTATTTACCCATTATCCAACAATCTAAAAACACGGCCCCCACTAGTGGGGGCTATGAAGATCAGGGAAATTGCGGGGTAAAAGGGGAAAAATAGGGGTAATATGGGAAAAACTCTGAAAATAAAACATAGAAAAGTAAGAAAACGTTAAAATGTGAAAATCCGAGCCAATGTTTGGCAAAAGTTGGCTCGGATTTGGGTATTTTTCAGAGTACAAAAACCCCAAAATTGGGAAAAAAAGTTGGCTCGGCTTTTGGCGTTTTTCAAAGTAAAAAAACCCAGTAATTGAATTTTGAAAGTTGGCTCGAGTTTTCATGTTTTTTGAAACCCATTAGCCTAAACCCCAAAATTTGAAAACCCGAGCCAACATTTGCCAAAACTTGGCTCGGGTTTAGCGATTTTTTGAAGTAAAAAAACACAGTAACCTAACCTAGAACGTTACCAGCTAGTATGTGTCCCTAGTTTATCCCATACCTACCAGCTGATCCCTTGTCATGAACCTAACTAAGAAACCTAACCTAACCTAACCTAACCTAAGATAATATAAACAAAGTGACAGTGGCTTTGTGCAGTGGGGACTCTGAAAATGTTATAGGGGAGGGAAAATAAAATGTACGCAATTACCAAAGCAGCACTGGATCTAGCAACTGTAAGGTCCCCCGAGTAAGGTAGGAGGGAAAACAAAAAATTATAAAGCAGAAATCCAGTAAAACAGGACTTGTCATTATGCAGACAAGACTCTTGTGTTGGTTATACTGATGTTTTGGACCGACAGTTAGCCCATCGATCTGTTTAGGCCTAATAGGTCCGGTAGAGCATATACATCATTGCTATATATATATGGCATTAAGAGCTGAAATGTATTATAAGGGAGAAAAAACAAAAACGCTAAAATACATGTATAGGCCTAGGCTACTGTAAAACAATAAGTTTTTCAGCCAGTACCCAACCAGCGGGGGTGTGGGGGCGGCAGCCCCCACCCATATACTAGGTTAGGTTAGGTTAGGTTGTTAAGTTAGGCTAATAGCCTAGCCCATAAAAAAAAAAAAAAAAAAGTAACCCAACCAGCGGGGGTGTGGGGGCAGAAGCCCCCACCCATATACTAGGTTAGGTTAGGTAAGGTTGTTAGGTTAGGCTAATAGCCTAGAACATTAAAAAAAAAAAAAAAAAAAATCTAACTCAACCAGCGGGTGTGTGGGGGCAGTAGCCCCCACCCATAATACTAGGATAGGTTAGGTAAGGTTGTTAGGTTAGGCTAATGTCTTCCCAAAGTTGACTATTTTTATAACGTGAAATAATTATTAGGCTACCCACTCCACCCCGTGAAATCCGAGCCAGCTTTCGTCAAAAGTTGGCTCGGGTATTCACAAAATTGGGTTGTATGGGTTTGAAATTTGGGAAAACCCGAGCCAAGTTTTGATACAAAACGCTATATTATTGTATTTTTACTCTTTTACCCCCTCATTTTCCCTGAACTTCATAGCCCTCCCCACTAGTGGGGGGCGTGTTTTTAGATTGTTGGATAATAGGTAAATACTCATTTCCGCTCTTCAGTATAAAACAACACTATATCTGAAGGAAAAAATTACAAAAAACAAAATAAAACTTACTGAAATCGCTGTCGGTCCAAAAAGTCAGGTTTACCCTTGTGTTTTACCCTATATCTCCCTTATAATACATTTGCGAAGGGAAGGACATATTATATAAGACTGAAGACTATTATATAACATACCTATAGGCTACACAAACATCGATGGGGCTTGTAACTGTCACACCGTAAAATCTTACCCAAATGATTATTGTATTTAACAGGAAGGTACGACGAGGTACCGGTACATGATGTGGTATAGGTGGCAATATGCGGAAATGGATTATAAGGGCATTCCGCTCCCTCTGACCCCCTTATGAAAATCTACGGTTACTCACTCCTCCCCAACTGGATTTCTACCGTTTTACCCAACCAGCGGGGGTGTGGGGGCAGCAACCCCCACCCATAATACTAGGATAGGTTAGGTAAGGTTGTTGGGTTAGGCTAATGTCTCTCTGAAACATTGTACAATCCGTGTCACATCTAGATTGATAGACTTTTGTCAGAGGGGTTGTAATGCCCTTATAATCCATTTCCGCATGTTGCCACCTATACCACATCACTTACCTCGTCGTACCTTCCTGTTAAATACAATAATATTTTGTTTAGCTCGTATAGGTGCAATTATAGAAATTTACCAAAAGTTATATCGTTTTCAATATTATTTCCGGACCAGAAAAAAGTGTAGCTTTGTGTTGGATGCGTAGAAACCGAAACAAAATATGTATTAAATCCTTGGTGGTACCTGTCAAATAGGTGTCCAGAAACTAAAATCGTACCCGATTTATTTATAGCCTGTATTTATTTTTGTACTTTTTAATATAGCCTAGCCTATATATATTTTTAGAAAATCATAGGGTACTTATAACCGAAACTACCACTAATTATTTCTCAATATTTGAAAGCTATTATATAATAAGGATGTTGCAAAGATCATATTAAAAAAATGTCAACCTCCGGAGATCCATTTTATGTGCACTATATAAAGCACTGTAAAAACAAAAAATACTCCCTATAATTCTCCCTATTGACGGCAGTGAAATTCTTATTAAGCCCTTTACTGTTAAAATATATGCTGATTTCAATAATTCATTGGGGGGGGGGGGGGGCAAAGCCCCCTCTCAACCCATCCTGTATCCAAAAGCAAAGAAAATTGGGACAAATGTTATTTTAATACCACAAATTTTCCGAGTGTTTTTTATAACAAAATTAGTCATTTGCATCAATATATAGTGTTTGTAATTAATTAGAAATCTCGGGAAAACCTATTTTCCCCATTAGGCCTATCGATCGATGTTGAGACACGCTCGCTCCCCGATAGTGATTTGAAAAGACATTAGCCTAACCTAACAACCTTACCTAACTTAACCTATATTATGGGTGGGGGCTGCCGCCCCCACACCCCCGCTGGTTGAGTACTAATCCCTTAATAAAAAAAAACAAAAATTGGCTGTCTATTATACGAAGGTGAAAGAAAAGTCGATGAAGTCTATGGTGTTTACTCTGCAATCTTCAGCTTATTGTACATTGATAACGGTTAAGTACCGTATTGACAACCTTGTTACGAAAATTAAATTTTAGTAGCATACTTTTATATGTTTTTCCGAGGGTTTAACACATTTTCATATGATCTTTAGAGCTATCGATGACTGAAAGTACCGTATTGACAACCTTGTTACGAAAAAGACATTTTAGTACCATACTTTTTTATTAGGTTTTGCCGAGGGTTAAAACAAATTTTCTTATGATCTTTAGAGCATATAGATTCATTATTTATCTTCAAATATATCAAACAAATTTGTGGTATTAAAATAACATTAAACCGAAAATTGTATATTTACTCTGAAAATTACTTACAATCGAGTGTTTTAAGATCGTTGGATAATGGGAGAAATAAAGTTTTCCGGGGATTGTAACTAATTTCAACTACTGTATAATGATGAAAACTATACCTAAAACCCATAAGAAAAACAATGGGAAAATTAGTGGTAGTTTCGGTTATATTTTCCCCTATATATTGTTTTGGAGTTTATGAAAGTACCGGTATATTATAACCTAGGTCAGAGGATATGGCAGCCTCCATTTCAAATTCGCAATCACTGGTTTCATCTGGCAGTCTCGAATGTTAACTAGGCTACAGTCTGTTTCTTTTCAACTGACTGTAAACTGCAAAGTTCCCATCAAGATTTATCAGTTATTTTGTGTTTTTTATAGTGAAATATGGTGTTAATTATATAAACTTGGTCTTATTAAGATGCAGAGCCATAGCAGTTTCATATATTTCCATTAGGCCTAAATATCGAGAAAGTAGCTGCTAAGGGATACAATTTATCGTCAGCTGAAAAGAAAGAGTAGGCCTACAGTTGCTTAGGCTAGTTTGCAATTGATTTAAATATGCTTGGCTATACAGTTAATGACATATTAAACTTTTGGATTTTGAAAAGGAATTTTACTGATGTTTGTATAATTATGATAAACTTCATTCACCTCGCAAAGTAGGCTAGGTTAGATTTGTTAGGACAATATAAAGATGATGTAATTAAATTCATACATCGATTTTATCGTGACCTACAGGTTTCTTATACCATGTATTTTATTCCTATGTGTCTAAATGCGCGTAAAAATGTATTACTGATCCTGAAAAAAACAAAATATCCTCTATCTATATCGCCTACCGGTACCTCGCAAGAGGCGGGTGGCTTTGTTTACATCCGCCGCGAAGAAGAAGCGTTGGGGAAAATTTGTTTTTTGCCCCCTACTGTTTAAATACCGGTATATGACGATTTCAATAAATCCTGGGGGGGAGGGGGAGAGGCGGCTTGCCCACCTCAACATATTTTGTATCCCACGGCAAACGGTTAGGCTATTCTGCAGAACAACAACAACTCGATTACGGGATTCCTGTCTCATGGATTTTTTTTTTTTTGCTCCTACCTTACTCAGGGGACCTTACTGATGTGCGGATAAGTGCTACCGTACTTTTTTTATTTTGTCAAATTGATTTTCACTCTCCTTTAACATTATCAGAGTTATTTTTGTACAGCCAGTCCAGGACACTTTATTTACATTCTAGCCTCCTTGGAGGCTCCTCCCCGATGTTTAGTAGCCAATCAGAGTGGAGCTTCACCTACAAGAAGTCAGTACATTTGTATTGGCACTTTCCTATTATCGACAGCTAAAGCTGAAGATTGCAGAGTAAACACCATAGAATGTATCCCATATTGTTTATAGTTTTAATATCCAATCAGCGGGGGTGTGGGGGCGGCAGCCCCACTCATAATACTAGGATAGGTTAGGTAAGGTTGTTAGGTTAGGCTAATGTCTTTTCAAAGTTGACTAAATCGGGGGAAAATACATTTGATGCATCACTAGTAAACAAATCTTGGTTTTCATCTGTGGGAAAAAGCCAGATTCCAAGCTGGCGATCACGTTCCCGTCTATTTTAACTGCCGTGGGATACAAAAATAGGTGGAGGGGGGCTTTGCCCCTCCTCACACCCCCATGACTTATTGTCATCATCATATATATTGCCAGCAGGGGGCAAATAACAGATTTATAAACAAACAAATCTTTAGATTTATAACAAATCGAAGATTTTACTAGAAATCCTTGGGGAACTGGGCTTTTCCCCCCAGATGAAGAAAAAAAAATCCAAGATTTGTTTACTAATAAAATTAATTTTAGTTTTCCCCAATTAAAACTACATAAATATCTTTATTTTATTTTTTATATTCACATGCCATTGAAAATAAATGTTTACCTACTGTGTTGCGGATCGGTAATATTGACAATATTGTATTTAAGACCAGCCAATGTGATTTAACGGAGGAATTAGGGTATTTCTGGAGTTTAGGGGTGCGATTATACTTTAGTAGCACACACTTTACACTCGGATACAGTACCAGCGCAGACTTTGATATTAATGTTATTACTGTTTATGGGCCCGGCAATTTTAAGTCATTACTGTTTTTCATCAATATATATCAAGCTACATACACATATCAGCCGCTATGTTTTTGTTCGAGTAGTGAAAACATACGAGCAAGTAGCCTGATAACTTTAATGTCCAATAGTACACTCTAGTAAAATAGGCTGACATTAACCTTCGAAGCTATCTCAGACTGACTCGAAACCTCTCCATGATCATTTATCTAATACTATCAATCTATCTATCTATATGCTCAGGCAGGGTGTCAATCGAGGTCGAAATTTGGAGTAGTAACACAATTGAAGTTCCACCAACTACTAACAATATTTGGCTGGCATTAACAAGATACAATATAAACTTACCATATTAACTGCATCACCTCCACACACCATTAAATCCGTGAGAAATGTTCAAATTCACAAAATAATACCCACTATTAATTGTGTATGGCCATTAGGCTACCGGTACCACTAACTTGCACTAAGGAAGACAAGCCTAGAGCACAACTTTATTTCACACCAATTTTCCAGCTATCAAATGAATGTCACACTATGAATTACTTAGGAAGCATTGCTCAATGCTCTCATATCTTATTATACGTTTTTTACACCGATACATTATATATTTCTAAGATAAGACTGGTAAAATCACTGTTATATATGCACGTATATCATTTCACTACCACGACCGTACCACTGCCAAGAAGACTAACACAATATCGGTACTGAGCCTATTTTGTATCATTATATGGCAATAATAGATAATTTGTTAAACTCGCAGAGTATATTAAAATAATTATAGTTCAGTAAGTGAAATTAGTTTCATAAAATATGTAAACCTCTTTAATTTTGGCGAGTAATTTATTTAGTCCCGATATTAAGATCGGCGACGTTCCGTTCCGCGCGGCCTATTTAATGGCTAACTCAGCTAAACTCGCGCATATTTTACCGTACCGTATGGCGCGGCAAAGAGAAGACAGAATGAGACCACAGTTTTAAATCCTAACCTAACCTAACCTAACGCAAAGAGAAGACAGAATGAGACCACAGTTTTAAATCCTAGCCTAACCTAAGGTTAGGTTAGGTTAGTTTTAAATCCTAACCTAACCTAACCTAACCAAAAAGGTTAGGTTAGGTTAGGATTTAAAACTGTGGTCTCATTCTGTCTTCTCTTTGCCGCGCCATACGGTACGGTAAAATATGCGCGAGTTTAGTTGAGTTAGCCATTAAATAGGCCGCGCGGAACCGTTCTCACCAGTGGTACCAAACCATAATACAGTTGGGCTATATGCGACCGGGTATAGGCTATCCTAGTGTTTACTAGCCTATACCCCTTTGAAAGGACATTAGCCTAACCTAACAACCTTACCTAACCTAACCTAGTATTATAGGTGGGGGCTGCCGCCCCCACACCCCCGCTTTGACAGATTTTTGGTGTATTTGTCTGTGAAGTGGGTATTTTTAAATTTGTTGATAACGAAAATCCTCCATGCGGACTATATGGAGAAAAATATGGCGAATCTATTGGTGCCTATTTTCACTAATAAATTGTTTCTCATAACGTCGCACTAGTGTCCTTGAATATTATCCAAAATATATATAATAATATATAGGCTTATATATTATTAACTACTTGATAATTAGCTAGTAAATTGCATGGTAATTTAGGGATAATTTAAACTATAATCATGATCAAATTAATGAGTAATAATGAAAAATATGTTGTGGTAAAACTTCTAATATTACAACTTAGTTGAATTTACCACTTCAGTGGATTCGTCACAATGAAAGCTCAATCTTCAGAAAATACGTTGTGGATAATTTAATTTACACATTTAGAGCCTTTTTATTGGTAAGGACATATGCACAAAGGTATAGTGAAGAGTTTCGTATAATTAAAACTGCAATTCAGTGTCAATCTTAGGTTAGTGAGCCTCAAATATGGACACAACTTCACCTCCATTGAGACGTCTTTGAGATCTTGGGCAAACTACTAAATTTTACTAGTTACTAGTTGAGTGTTTCCAATAATATTTTAATATTCAGTCGGCCATTTTAATGTTCCCAGGAAGTGTGAAATGATGTAAGTAGACATTTTAAACGTTTATTCTAGCTCTTATAAACCAGTTTGAACATAATATATAGGAGAATGTTATCAGCCATGACTAGAGTACAAGATATGAAGTGCATAATAATCTATCTATCTATCTATATGCTCTGTTAAATGTGCACAATATCATCAATAACATAGGGGCCATGTGATTGTGATTGTTTCCTAAATTTAGCCTGTTTACTCTGTCAATTTGTCAAATATCAGTGATATCACTAGGACTAGGATAGGCCTCCTAGGGTAATGGCTGAGATTCTGAGAACTAGGCTATAGTTTATGCTTCAGGTTATCAGATAGCCTAGCCTATAATATGCACAGTACATTTCAATAAGTGCAACATCTTGAGTTTTTATTAGAAAAAACATGGCTTTTCAGCTAAATTTTCATATGATGTGTCTTTTGATAAATCATTTAATGAGGAAATACATATTTTGAGATGTGACACGGCCCTTGATAATAGGCCTAGGAAGGGCTAGGCTAAGGCTATGCTGCTAAGGCTTTTGTCTCCCTCATTCACATAGATCTCCCTCATTCACATAGCCTAGAAAAAAGAAAAAAAAATCTTGGTTCGACACCTTACCAAGTAACCTACGGACCACGGTCATGATAAGCAAAGTCGTGCTCATAATCAAAAAGTTGTTTTTAACAGTATTTTTCAGTCCTTTGTTAGTCCTTTTAGCTGTCTTCAGATGCCAGGAAATGCTGTTTTTGGCACCCTAATTTCTAAAAAAAATCAGGGGGGGGGGCATGCCCCCGGACCCCCCTAAGGCTCGCGCCTTCGGCGCTCGTGCTCGTCTGCGCTTGTACGGTAACGCCAGACAGAACTAGTAATAGCTTGGTGCTAGCTACTAGTAACACAATCAAACTTAAATGGATTGACACCCTGTGCTCAGGCCCAATCCCCACTTTTCCAATTTTGTTTATTTTCTATTTAATTCTATTTTATTATTTTGTATTAATTTTTATTGGGGGTGGCTGCCTCAAGACAGAGCAAGAACAGGGAAAACACAAAACACAACTCAAAACAACGAACAAACACAGAGAAAACACAAATTCACACACAATACTATCAATGATTACCATGGTTCAGGGGTTTATAATGGATTATAATTAGTTTATCTGAGTTTATATAACTAAACCTCGGTAAAGTAATTATGAAGCGCAATAGTTTATTCTGGCTATCATTAGATAATGTACATCTAAGGAAGGATCTGTGGGAAGTTAACCCTATTAGGTGCTGGACGGGCCAATTTGGAGACTCCCAGTTTTACTCCATTAGCTTGGAGATTTTAAGACGTTTCATCACATTAGTTTGGCGATTATATGATGCTTCAAGCCAATTGCGAGCCCGCAATTTGGGAGAAACCGGCCTTTGGCTGGGACATTTTTCTACCGAAAAATGTACACATTTAGCTTGAAGGGGGTCTGGGGGACGTTTTTTTTTTAGTTTGAAGGGGGTTTGGAGAGGCGTTTTTCCAAGTCTAAACTAAAAACACATTGTTCGAAAGTGGCTAAAACAAATAAAAAACTCTTAATAATTCAACAAAATACCATAATAACCCCCAAGACGTTGCAGCAAATAGTGTTAAAGAGTAAAGAATACCGCAATCAACCCTCTGACTTCCTCATGCCCTTACTAATCTGCATAAATCGTCTAATAATAGCCAGGAAATAGAGAAGAGGTGCGTCATCGATTCTCACGACGTCCTTTCAACTTTATTATGGCTATTATTATTAGACGATTATATTCTATTTTAAAAGGGCCTCCAGCAATTAACAGGCTTTGAACTATCTCATTACCGGTATACCATTTTAAAAGGGCCTCCAGCAATTAACAGGCTTTGAACTATCTCATTACCGGTATACCATTTTAAAAGGGCCTCCAGCAATTTACAAGCTTTGAACTATCTCATTATACCATTTTAAAAGGGCCTCCAGCAATTAAGTCTTTGAACTATCTCACTATAGCATTTTAAAAGGGCCTCCAGCAATTAACAGGCTTTGAACTATCTCATTACCGGTAGGCTATACCATTTTAAAAGGGCCTCCAGCAATTAACAGTCTTTGAACTATCTCACTATAGCATTTTAAAAGGGCCTCCAGCAATTAACAGGCTTTGAACTATCTCATTATACCATTTTAAAAGGGCCTCCAGCAATTAACAGGCTTTGAACTATCTCATTATACCATTTTAAAAGGGCCTCCAGCAATTAACAGTCTTTGAACTATCTCACTATAGCATTTTAAAAGGGCCTCCAGCAATTAACAGTCTTTGAACTATCTCACTATAGCATTTTAAAAGGGCCTCCAGCAATTAACAGGCTTTGAACTATCTCATTACCGGTAGGCTATACCATTTTAAAAGGGCCTCCAGCAATTAACAAGCTTTGAACTATCTCACTATACCATTTTAAAAGGGCCTCCAGCAATTAACAGGCTTTGAACTATCTCACTATACCATTTTAAAAGGGCCTCCAGCAATTAACAGTCTTTGAACTATCTCATTACCGGTATACCATTTTAAAAGGGCCTCCAGCAATTAACAAGCTTTGAACTATCTCACTATAGCATTTTAAAAGGGCCTCCAGCAATTAACAGGCTTTGAACTATCTCACTATACCATTTGAAAAGGGCCTCCAGCAATTAACAGGCTTTGAACTATCTCACTATACCATTTTAAAAGGGCCTCGAGCAATTAACAGGTTTTGAACTATCTCACTATACCATTTTAAAAGGGCCTCCAGCAATTAACAGGCTTTGAACTATCTTACTACACCATTTTAAAAGGGCCCTCCAGCAATTAACAGGCTTTGAACTATCTCACTATACCATTTTAAAAGGGCCTCCAGCAATTAACAGGCTTTGAACTATCTTACTACACCATTTTAAAAGGGCCTCCAGCAATTAACAGGCTTTGAACTATCTCAAGGGCCTCCAGCAATTAACAGGCTTTGAACTATCTCACTATAGCATTTTAAAAGGGCCTCCAGCAATTAACAGGCTTTGAACTATCTCACTATACCATTTTAAAAGGGCCTCCAGCAATTAACAGGCTTTGAACTATCTCACTACACCATTTTAAAAGGGCCTCCAGCAATTAACAAGCTTTGAACTATCTCACTATACCATTTTAAAAGGGCCTCCAGCAATTAACAGGCTTTGAACTATAGCACGTCACCGGTACAGAAGGGGTCAATACTCGAGCAATTCATGAGTGGGGTTTGTAAGTTGGGGTAGACTAGGCTCTGTTTCTTTAAGGGGAGATTTCCACTTGAGGGATTTTTTTCTTTACTCCTTTCTCCCTCATGTCTAGCCCCATTGCTTGTGATATTTTAAGACGTTTGCCCCATTAGTTTAGCGATTTTAAGAACTTTCGCCCCATTTATGTCACTTTTAAGACATTTCGTCCCATTTAGGTGTCGACTTTTTCCTGGCGAGCGATAGCGAGCCTGTAATTTAAGAGGAATCGGCCTTCGGCCGGGACATTTTTCTACCGAAAAATGAACAAATTTATCTAGAAAGGGGGTCAAGGGGGTGTAATTTTAAGCTTGATGGAAGTCTAGGAAACACACTAAAAACCTCCCCTTAACAGCTAACGGTAAATTGAATCCCTGAGCAGCTAATTTGTAGTTACTTAATGGATAATTATTAAACAACTGTGTCTCTGCATCATATTAAGACCAACTTTATATAATTGGCACCATATTTCACGACAAAATCTTCGAAATAACTGAGAAATAGCGATGGGAACTTTGCAATTTACCGTCAGTTGAAAATAAACCGACTATAGTTTATCCGAGTATGAGCAGATTATGAATTATGAACTAAGAATTATGAGATTATGAGCAGATTATGAATTCGTGGGCAAGGAATAGTCTGTTACTGTGTTGGTCTGTATGCATCTTAGGTCACTTTAAGGGGGAGGGGATGACTTTTTTTTTTGTTCTGTCCTTTTCTATCTTGCTCTGGCTTGTATGCATTTGGCCCCATTCAGCCTACTGTTTTAAGACGTTTATCCCCATCCAGGCGTCAATTTCTTACTGGTGAGCGATAGCGAGCCAGCATATTTTTTATTTTTGTTTGACAGCAGGCTAAATTTTTACATTTTTCGATAGAAAAATGTCTCCGGCGAAGCCGGATTTCTTCATATAATGCTGGCTCGCTTTCGCTCGCCAGGAAGAAATCGACACCTAGATGGGGATAAAAGTCTTAAAATAGTTGGCTGAATGGGGCCGAATGGATACAAGCCAGAGAAAGAGAGAAAAGGACAGAAATAACAAAAAGCAGGTCACCCCCCTTAACCCATTCTGTACCGGCGTCGTCTTCTTAATTTTATTTTAGCTGTATTTAAATTATTTTGTGCAGCTTAAGAAGGATCTATGCTAGTAAAATGGGTTAAGTGAGATCGTTCAAGGCCTGTAAATTGCTGGAGGTTGTTTTTAAACGGCATATAATCGTCTAATGGTAGCCAGAATAAATTTAAAAGGACGGCACCGGTACAGACGGTGTTAACTTACGGCATCTTCGGGTATCCGGGCCCTAATAATATTGATCAAGAGGTGCCGGAAAGAAAGCTGTCGTGTGCTTCCGCCTTAACCCCTTCAGCACCATGATGACTTTTTACCTTTGATGCTGGCTAAAATTATATGATTTTATGTAGATTAAGAAGGACCTATATTATTCAGTGGGTATATTGAGATTGTATATACCCCTATGTTATTCAGTGGGTATATTGAGATTATATAATACCCCTATGTTATTCAGTGGGTATATTGAGATTGTATATACCCCTATGTTATTCAGTGGGTATATTGAGATTGTATATACCCCTATGTTATTCAGTGGGTATATTGAGATTGTATATACCCCTATGTTATTCAGTGGGTATATTGAGATTGTATATACCCCTATGTTATTCAGTGGGTATATTGAGATTGTATATACCCCTATGTTATTCAGTGGGTATATTGAGATTGTATATGTCCCTATGTTATTCAGTGGGTATATTGAGATTGTATATGTCCCTATGTTATTCAGTGGGTATATTGAGATTGTATATACCCCTATGTTATTCAGTGGGTATATTGAGATTGTATATACCCCTATGTTATTCAGTGGGTATATTGAGATTGTATATACCCCTATGTTATTCAGTGGGTATATTGAGATTGTATATGTCCCTATGTTATTCAGTGGGTATATTGAGATTGTATATGTCCCTATGTTATTCAGTGGGTATATTGAGATTGTATATACCCCTATGTTATTCAGTGGGTATATTGAGATTGTATATACCCCTATGTTATTCAGTGGGTATATTGAGATTGTATATACCCCTATGTTATTCAGTGGGTATATTGAGATTGTATATGTCCCTATGTTATTCAGTGGGTATATTGAGATTGTATATACCCCTATGTTATTCAGTGGGTATATTGAGATTGTATATACCCCTATGTTATTCAGTGGGTATATTGAGATTGTATATACCCCTATGTTATTCAGTGGGTATATTGAGATTGTATATGTCCCTATGTTATTCAGTGGGTATATTGAGATTGTATATACCGGTACCCCTTTGAGTCCGGAAGTTGGATTATAAGCTAAAAAACCTTCTTTTGTGCCATTTAGGAGTCGACTTTTCCTGGAGAGCGATAGCTAGCCTGTAATTTAGGAGGAACCGGCCTTCGACCGGGACATTCTTCTACTGAAAAATGTACAAATTTATCTCGATAGGGGATCTTCGGGGTATTCTTAAAGCTTGATGGAGGTGTTGGGAGGAACTAAATAATAAATAAATAAGCACATGAACAAATCAATACAATTCTGGCCTTACCTCCTGTTGCCATGGCGACCACCCTGCTTCCTACCTCCCTCTGGCACCCTAGGCAATTATACTGTTCTAGAATTATGTTGTCCCCATCTATCTTAAATACAAAAAATATATGAGTACATCAATCAAATACATAGGCTATATCAATTAAAAAAATTTTTTTTTTGCGAAGTATACCATAGGCGATTT
This sequence comes from Paralithodes platypus, assembly GCA_032716605.1. Classification (NCBI taxonomy): domain Eukaryota; kingdom Metazoa; phylum Arthropoda; class Malacostraca; order Decapoda; family Lithodidae; genus Paralithodes; species Paralithodes platypus. The sequence continues at coordinate 48,132,981 of CM064514.1, read as the reverse complement.
CAGTCACACGACATCTTTTATTATTGTATTAAATTTGATTAGGCTACATTATACTTAGGAGCGATGTTTCGTATTCCTGTGAGTTATATCTATAATCTGAAGAGGTGGATTAAAAGCGTAAAGGACTAGTGTTAAGGGGGCCCACATAACGTTTTTCTCTTTCTCTCCCTCTCTCTTTGGCTTGTATCGATTTGTCCCCATTCAGCCTACTGTTTTAAGACGTTTACCCCCATCCAGGTTTCAATATTTTCCTGGTGAGCGGTAGCGAGCCAGCATATATATATATATATTTTTGTTTTGACAGCAAGCTAAATTTGTACATTTTTCGATAGAAAAATGTATCCGGCGAAGCAGGATTTCTCCATACAATGCTGGCTCACGAAGAAATCGACACCTGGATGAGGATAAACGTTTTAAACCAGTTGGCTGAATGGGGCCAAATGGATACAAGCCAGGGAAAGAGAGAAAAGGAGAGAAAGATAAAAAATTAAACCTGTGACCCCCCTTAATATATAGTGACTGAGAAAAAATGTCCCGATTGCTACAGTTATCCACGCGAAAAACAAAGAAGAAAACAAAAATGCTTCAAAACAAAGGAAGGCAGGAAATATGTGTGTTTGTTTGTTTTTTCACTGTACGTGATATACCGTATATACATTTCGCTTAAGGGGCTAGTGGCCGGTTTTCTGGGCCCCTTTCTCCCTTGTGTTAAGCCCCATTTGTTTTGAAATTATAAGGCGTTCGATCCATTAGTTTGGCGATTTTAACACATTTCGCCCCATTTCGTTGTCAAGCTTAGGACCTTTCGTGCCATTTAGGTGTCGATTTTTTTCCTGGCGAGCGATAGCGAGCCTGAAATTAGAAAAGGAACCGGCCTTCGGCTGGGACTTTTTTCTACAGAAAAATTTACAAATTATTCTTGAAGGGGGGTCTAGGGGGTGTTTTTCTAAGCTTGATGGAGGTCTAGCTAGGAAACTAAGACATAAGGAATACATTTATTAACAGACCAAAAATACAGCCACAAACCCCTTATTGTCCCGGAAATGTTCCTTGACACTAAACCATTTCTCCGCTTTCAATATTACCCAAAGTTTGTTAACCCTTTCAGAACGGTGACCCTTGTATTATGTTAAGAGTAATAGTATTCGAGATTATTATGATCAGGATAAACTTTTCATAGTCAAATTTTAAAGTACCTCGAGTAACTCATTCAGTAAGTTGATACTTTGTTTACTTGCTAACACTAAGCGGTTTTTATTAAGAGGAGGAAGTTGGTTTTTCTGGACCCCCTTCTCCCTAATGTTTAGCCCCACTAGTTTTGATATTATAAGATATTCGGCCCATTAGTTTGGCGATTTTCAAACCTTTCGCCCCAATTCGTTGTCAATATTATGACCCTTCGTGCCATTTAGGTGTCGATTTCTTCCTGTCGAGCGATAGCGAGCCTGTAATTTTAGGAGGAATCGGCCTCTGGCCGGGACATTTTTCTACCGAAAAATTTACAAATCTACCTTGAAGGGGGGTCTAGGGGGTGTTTTTCTAATCTTGATGGAGGTCTAGGGAGAAAACTAAACAAATATATGAATAAATGAAATAATAGACCAAACAAACAGCCACTGTCCCCTTAAGTTCAGATTAATTTATGTCCCCCACACTATACGTTCCTTTGCCGGTCTCCTTATTTCCCCTGGGTGGAGCGGGGATCGTAACTTACGTTCACTGGTATGTCGGCGCTCCTCCTGAACGGCTAGGTGTCGGGTCGTTGTCGCAAGGATGTATATTACAAGTTGGTATAGTCCCACAGCTACCTTACGTTTTCTTTATACGCCGAACACCCAGAGAAACCTTACGTTTTCTTTATACGCGAACACTCAGAGAAACCTTACGTTTTCTTTATAAGCGAACACCCACACGTACCTTCACACAGACACTCACTATCACACACAAATAACACTCCCATTCACACGCAAATATACTCACAGCACACACTCATTCACAAACAAATACACTCATACAACACTCCCATTCACACACAAATATACTCACACAGCACAAACAAATACACTCATACAACACTCCCATTCACACGCAAATATACTCACACAGCACACACTCATTCACAAACAAATACACTCATACAACACTCCCATACACACACAAATGCACTCCCATTTATACAAAAGTACGCTCACTTTTACGCACAAGTACACTCACATTCACACACAAATACGATCCCTTTAAAAACATACACTCACACAACACACATATTCTCCCAAAATTACACTTTCATTCACACATAAATGCACTCATGTAACACTGACATTCATACACAAATACACTCCCATTAAGCACACACATTTCATACCATTCACACACAAATACACTCATGCAACACGTCACCATATCCAAGGTATTATTGCATCATGTATCACTAACTTCACTTACAAAACCATTAATGATTAAACGATTGCATGAACCCCTTGGAAACCTATGCATGGGAAGTATCACACTTCCCCTGCTCTCCGTTGAGTATAAATATCCTAGGGAGGAACGAGCTTTTATTATATATATATATATATTTGTTTTTGTCTCCCTGGATCCCTTACCCATTACACATCTATATCAATACCGTGATATATATATATATATATATATATATATATATATATATATATATATATATATATATATATATATACCGGTATATATATATATTTGTTTGCTCTCGAAAGAAACGATTAGATGAGTCTATGATAAGAAGAATATACGGGGGATTAGGGGGGCAGCCTCCTTTGTAAGTGTGGGAGCAGGTCACTTCGCCTCATCACCAGTTTTTGCCTCACTCACAATGACAAGCCTACAGGTAGGTTCACACATAGGCGAGTCGGAGCGCAACTCCACCGCGAGTGATGATTTTTTTGCACTCGCCAATGATATCCCAAATTCGCCGACACTCGCACAGACTCGCGTGGACCTCGTAGACTCGCGAACGCGGCCAAATTTTTTGTGCAGACACAAAAATTGGAGAGTCAAGTGCGAGTAGGACGCCAACTCGCATAGACTCGCGTAGACTCGTGTAAACTCCTGTAGACTCGTGTGACACTCATGTAGACTCGCGTGACACTCATGTAGACTCGCGTGACAGTCACGTTGTACTATTTAGAAATTTGATGATCGCGAGTCTACATGAGTGTCACGTGAGTCTACATGAGTGTCACACGAGTCTACATGAGTGTCACACGAGTCTGTTTATATTATCAACAAAAATCGTAGCAGCGAAACGACTGCACCTATGGCTTTCATATTTTTACCACATGTACCTTACCCTTTTGGCTACCCACAAAAAAAATACCAAATTCCTCCTCCCACCCACTCGCTGACTGTCGGTCCCGTCAGAAGGAAAAAATAGGAAAATCTGTGGCGGCGAAACGACTGCACCAATCGGTTCCATATTTGTGTGACAAGTCCCTTACCCTTCTGCCTTCCCCCCACCACACCCCCAACCGCCTCCCACCACCCACTTCCAGCGTATCCGTACGAAGATAAGGAAAAAAAGGAAAATCTGTGGCGGCGAAACGACTGCACCAATCGGTTCCATATTTGTGTGACAAGTCCCTTACCCTTCTGCCTTCCCCCCACCACACCCCCAACCTCCTCCCACCATCCACTTCCAGCGTATCCGTACGAAGATAAGGAAAAAAAGGAAAATCCGTGGTTGCGAAACTACCTTACCAATCGGCTTCATATTTGTAACATGAGTCAATTACGCTTCTACCTTCCCCACACCATCCCCCAAACCACCCTCCCACCACCCTCCTACCCATACATAATAATAATGATGTGGAATATATGCAAAGGATAATTATATGATGACAAATAATAATATACAGATTGATATCCAACATGAAATATAAATAAATACAAGATATAAATTAAATAGAATATACACTCCTGTTAACTTCCTGTAGACTCGCGTTCATCTCGTGTAAACACTTGTAAACTCATGTAAACTCCTGTGACACTCATGTAGACTCGCACTATTCGTACCCTGGAATTTGACCGTTATTTTTCAAATTTTGGCGGTGCGTGTTGGGGTCGTGTTAAACTCGCCAACACTCGCGTAAACTCGCGTAAACTCGTGTAAACTCGTGTAAATTCGTGTTCTATGCGTGTTTACTCGCATCAGCTGCTACTCGCGTTGGGTTCGGGCTCCATCAACGGCGATTTGCGGCGAGTGTGACTCGCGTTGGCCTCGCCCTCCGACTCGCCTATGTGTGAACCTACCTTACGTGGCAACCACCTCGCCTCACAGCCACTCAGCTTAAGGGGGGGGGGTCACAGTTTTGTTTCTCTTTTTCCCTGGCTTGTATCTATTCGGTCCCATTCAGCCTACTGTTTTAAGACATTTACAGTATTCCCATTCAGGTGTCGATTTTTTTCCTGGCGAGCGGTAGCGAGCCAGCATATTTTGTTTAAAGTTTTAAACCGCAGGCTATATTTGTACATTTTTCGATAGAAAAATTTGTCCGGCGAAGCCAGATTTCTCTATACAATGCTGGTTCGCTATCGCTCACCAGGAAGAAATTGACACCTGGATGGGGATAAACGTTTTAAAACAGTTGGCTGAATGGGGCTGAATGGATATAAGCCAGAGAAAGAGAGAACAAAAATGTCACCCCCTTAACCCGCTGAGTGCCAGCTAATTAGAAAAGCTGTGTCACCGCCAGTGCCAGAGTATTTTGTATCTTTATTTGTTTGGCTAAATCTATCAAGTTGGGTGAGAAAGGAAGGATAATGGTAAAAAAAACCCCACTCCCCTTGTCCATTTTCACCAGAAATCAGGTCCCCGATGGTCGCGAATGTAGCTGAAATTTTAGGAGTAAACACCGTGACTTTTATGGTATCGGAAAATATAGGTGGGAGGGTGGTTTGGGGGATGGTGGGGGGAAGGTAGAAGGGTAATTGACTCGTGTTACAAATATGAAGCCTGGTGATGGGCTGGTCTATCAGAATGAGAGTTGAGCGTTCTCTGCCATACCCATAGCTTACTCTGACTGTTCCTTTTACTTATATATTTTCTAGATCTCAAGTGACGGCGTCTTTTCCGTGGGTTGACCTCCCTACTGCCAACCCTGGCAGATTGGGAGCCAAAGCGTCACATTTTTCCTTTGCCCCTCAACTTTCCCTTTATAGTTGCTGAGGGGCACAGGGCCTTGGGTGGGGCTTTTGTTTCCCGGGCGTTTCCGCACCCTCCTCAGCTCCCCGCCTTTGAGTGGCTTCGGTCACCTGGGCATTATTAGTGGTAAGCTGGGAGGGTTCTGTGGGGGCGCTCGGTTATGGCCTTGGCCTTGCTCCGGACCTTGGGGCTGCTCGACCAGACAGCCTGAGGAACAGCAACAACAACAACGACAAATATGAAGCCGATTGGTGAGGTAGTTTCGCCACCACGGATTTTCCTATTTTTCCTTTTCTTCGTACGAATACGCTGGAAGTGGGTGGTGGGAGGGAGGTGGGGGTGTGGTGGGGAGAAGACAGAAGGGTAGGGGACTTGTCACACAAATATGGAACCGATTGGTTCAGTCGTTTCGCCGCCACATATTTTCCTTTTTTTTCTTTGTGAGGCGACTGATAGTCAGCGAGTGGGTGGGGGGAGGGGGTTATGTTTGGTGGTGGCAAGAAGCCAGAAGGGTATAAGGTACATGTGGTAGAAATATGAAAGCCATAGGTGCAGTCGTTTCGCTGCTACAATTTTTGTTCTGCGAGTCCGTATATATACGGACCTGGCACTGGGTGTGACAAGACCCTAGTCCGTATATATACGGACCTGGCACTCTGGGGGTTTTAACAACCACTTTGCCTTCTAGTCATTTCGTTTCCCAACCAATTTGCCTCCTAGTCATTTCACCTCATACCCACACCGCCTGTTAGCCATTTCGCCTCATAATCACTTCACCTCAATGCCACTTTACCGAACATTCACTTAGCGCCACGTTCACTTCGCCTCAGTCACTTCGTCCCATGACAGCAAGGCCAAACAGCTAAGAAACCTTCACACAAAACTGTATAAAATGTTAAGTGGGGTCACGTGTGATACCGGCTTTAGTCAATGAAATCAGGTGGTTATATTCTTTAAGGGGGGTGACCTGTTTTTGTTCTGTTCTTTTCTATCTTTCTCTGGCTTGTATCCATTTGGCCCCATTCAGCCTACTGTTTTAAGACGTTTATCCCCATCCAGGTGTCAATTTTTTACTGGTGAGCGGTAGTTTTTTATTTTAGTTTGACAGCAGGCTAAATTTGTACATTTTTCGATAGAAAAATGTCTCCGGCGAAGCCGGATTTCTTCATATAATGCTGACTCGCTATCGCTCGCTAGGAAGAAATCGACACCTAGATGGGGATAAACGTCTTAAAATAGTTGGCTGAATGGGGCCGAATGGATACAAGCCAGAGAAAGAGAGAAAAGGACAGAAATAACAAAAAGTAGGTCAACCCCCTTAATCTTGCCACAGAGAAACCCTTCGTCTCGATGAAGTGAGTATTAAAACTACGATATAATTTATATATATTTTAGGATCCTATCGTCAATAGTATAAGTAGACCAAACCTGTTGACACTTAGAGTGGTATTGTTAAACCATTCTTTCCCTTCACAGCGCCTGATACCGAACGAATATTGTGGGTATGAGTGTTGTTGATAGATATTTAACAGATTACCACTCCCATTTCTGAAACTAGCGAAATTGTTCAAGCTATTTCGTCCATTAACAGCGCTCCGAAGGGAAAGCATTGATTAAAGTATCCCTAATCGGCTCAAAATCGCGTCATATGTCGGAGAGGGTTAAGAATACCACCTTTAGCCTCTTGAAAACAAAGATAAATGTAATCGTGGTTTACTACATTTTTGAGGAGTCAACCAGCATTTGATTGTTACAAAAGCTGTTGTAGAGGCCATTATTTCCCGATATGCACCTGACCTAAGCTGCAGAAAGTTTCCTGTAGTCATTTTCGAGTTTCAAGATATTATGGTTCAAGATTCTTGGTCTAGTTAGGCTATAGTGAAAAGACTATACGTGTCATTAAGGGGAGGCTTTGTTTTTTATGGACCCCCTTCTTCCTCGCGCTTCGCCCCATTAGTTTTGAGATTTGAAGACGTTCACTCAATTTCTTTGTCGATTTTAAGACCTTTCGTGCCATTTAGGTGTTGATAGCGCAAGCGATAGCGAGCCTGCATTTTAGGAGGAACCGGTTTTCGAACCCGAAAATGTTCTACCGAATTTTGTTTAAAGAAATTGTCTAGAAAAGGGGTCTTGGGGGTGTTTTTTAATATTGATAACGGTCTAGAGAGCAAACTTAAATTTCTCCCCCTTATATTGTCTTTCGCAATTGTATACATATTTCTAGTCTGCGTTCGTAATAGGATAGGCAAACCATTTGAAGCGTTTAGGAATATAGCAGTAACAATTACCGATGCGAAGTAGTGAGGAGGCGAATCGGTTATGCGGCGAAGTGACTGTAAACCAGGAGTGTTGAGAACTGTAAACCAGGAGTGTTGAGAGCGCCACTGTGTACTCTGGGGCGGCAATGAATGTTAGTGTGGCAGTCTCTCTCTCTCTCTCTCTCTCTCTCTCTCTCTCTCTCTCTCTCTCTCTCTCTCTCTCTCTCTCTCTCTCTCGCGCTCTCTCTCTCTCTCATCTCTCTCTCGGCTCTCTCTCTCTCTCTCTCTCTCTCTCTCTCTCTCTCTCTCTCTCTCTCTCTCTCTCTCTCTCTCTCTCTCTCTCTCTCTCTCTCTCTCTCTCTCTCTCAAAACACCTAGTGTGCAAAATCTCTGAATAAGGTGTTGCTGTGCAGGTTTACGAATTAGGTATTTGGAGGTCGTACAGATAAAATCAAAAGTCAAGTATTTGGAATGATCATGGTGAAAGTAATTTCCTGTCAAAATATCGTATACATTTATTTGGGTAAACAAGCATATCCCTTATCACAGATTTTGTATTTACCTATCTAGCTCTTCCACAACATGATTGTTTTCCCTGAACTTAATGAATACTCTTGCATGAACCAAAATAACGGATAAATTAGTGCATTATAATATTATTGCACGGAATTATTGTCTCTACATCATTTTAATACCTTTGATCGTGAGACTTTTTTGTTTTATATTATGAACGACATCTTCTAATGTTTGCCAGAACGAAATAAAAACCGCCATCCCTACTAACAGCGTCGTTGATAAATTGTTAAGTTTCCCATCAACATTATTATACAAAAATCGTGATAATATTAGCGTTTGTTCGTTTATTCAGAAGTAATTAAATATTAATATATGCTCTAAACGTGATATATACGGTAGATCCTTGTTGCAAAAGTGCGATAACAAAATTGGTGTAAATTACCCGTAAATATTATTGTCAGCCATCATAGTAGTGGCTCTTTGGCTAAGAAACGTCCCTCTTTAGTTACTTAACATCTTCTGTACCGGTGACGTCCTTTTCATTATATTCTGGCAACTATTAAACGATTTTATTCAGGTTAGGAAGGACTTCTACCAATGCAAAGGCTACAGTCTATCTCAAATCATCCTCTTAGTTAGTTTGTTCAGTTTGCAAGTTTTACATTTTAATTTTAATCATACATCCTTCCCAAACTTCCAAAAATCGTCTAAATGTAGCTGAAATCAAATAAAGAAGACGTCACCGGTACAGAAGGGGTTAAATGCATGAAGCTTGTAATGTTATTTAGATAGGTGGATTTGAAATACTGTATGTTTCCAACTTTTAGTTTTTCAGAGATCTTCCTATAGAAATGGGAATATACCGTGGTAGCAGAGATTGAGAGTGAGAGTGAGAGAATGACAGTGAGAGATAAAGAGCTGACTGGTAGTTGATAAGCAAGTGACTGACGTATCATGATAACTGTCCATCTGAAAAGGGTAACATTTTGTGAGTGTAGCCGGCTGTTCGAACATTTTGTGAGTGTAGCCGGCTGTTCGAACATTTTGTGAGTGTAGCCGGCTGTTCGAACATTTTGTGAGTGTAGCCTGCTGTTCGAACATTTTGTGAGTGTAGCCTGCTGTTCGAACATTTTGTGAGTGTAGCCTGCTGTTCGAACATTTTGTGAGTGTAGCCTGCTGTTCGAACACCATTCCTCCAAAAGATAATGCCAACGAATCAAGTGTAGCCTGCTGTTCGAAATGTGAGTGTAGCAGACATTTTGTGAGTGTAGCCTGATGTTCGAACATTTTGTGATTAGCTCTGTATGAAGAAAACATTACTGGGATTTATATGAAACAAGTGTATATAGAAGAGTAAAACACTTCCTCCAAAAGATAATAACGAATCGGTTGGCAGAATAGTTCTGATCATAGGAATAAAAAACATTACTGGGATTTATATGAAACAAAGCATATATAGAAAGATTAAAACACTAACTAAAAATACGGTTGGTAGAATAGTTAGTCATAGGAATAACATTAATATTTCGATGATTAGTATATATATATATATATATCTTTACTATAGGTTTCTATATGTATACGTAATATCCAAACTTATATATCGACTGCAGCTTTGATCATACATCAAAAGACTAAGTTCTGCCCAGTACCCAAACTTATTACTCCTGCCAACTTAAGATCCAAAGTTGCTGCCGTCAAAGTTTATCCCCGAGATTAATATGATGTGCCCGGCTTTATGTTGGTTATCGAGAGTGTGTCCCTTATGGTCGACCCGGGATCACGACGTGTTTACTTAAGGGGGGGCGGTATTCGTATTTTTTGGTCACCCTTTTTCCTCGTGTTTAGCCCCATTAGTTTTTATATTTTATAACGTTCGGCCCATTACTTTGTCGATTTTAAGACCTTTCGCCCCATTTCTTTGTCAGTATTAAGACCTTGCGTGCTACTTGGGTGTTAATTTTTTTTCCTGGCGAACGATTGTGAGCCTGTAATTTTGAAAGAACAGGCCTTCGGCCGGCACATTTTTCTACCGAAAAATTTACAAATTAATTTAAAAGGGGGATCTAATGGATGTTGTTTTAAAGCTTGAAGGAAGTCTAGGGAGGAAACTAAGAAAGGAATAAATATATAGGATCAATTTACACCCATCTCCCCTTAAGATGCGATTCTGCATTTCTTTTCTGTTTCCTGGCTATTATTAGACGATTATATTCAGATTAGGAATGGTATATCGAAGTCAGAAGGTTAATTGAGTTTATCTTTACCCCTATTTGTTTCCATAGATCCTTCCTAGACTGCATAAAATCGTCTAATGATAGCCAGAGTAAACCATCAAAATGCGTCATAATCTTCAAAGGGTTAATTATGTGTTGGTTACCGAGAGCGTCCCTTTTGGTCAACCGGGAATGACGACTTTCGCACTTATATTATGGTCATACATATTAAAGGTTTATATTCAGTTTAGGAAAGGTCTGTGGAAAACCTCTACGTTAGTTGAAGTAGTTTGAAGCCTCTCGACTGATTATCTTAAGAAAATCGTCCAATGTTAACCAGAATAAACGAATGGCTGTACCGAATGCGTTAATGCTTGTCCTGGTTTATGTTGGTTGCCGCGGGTGTTCATATTGGTTCAGAGATCCAGGTTGCGGAGGGGGAGAGAGAGAGAGAGAGAGAGAGAGAGAGAGAGAGAGAGAGAGAGAGAGAGAGAGAGAGAGAGAGAGAGAGAGAGAGAGAGAGTCCTAATCTCACTTCTTCGCAAGGAGTCCCACACACGTACGAGTTTATTTATGTATTTATTTGTTTGTTTGTTTTTTCTAGTAGCTGCTACTTTGGTTTTGGCAGGATATGCTACAACTGCATTCAAAATAAGAATACGGATTTGAGAGGTATATGACTGTAAGTGGTGTGTGGTGGGAGGAAGGGACCCGGATGACATAGGAGCATTGAGACTATTCATTCGCGGCTATCCCCTTGGGGATTAAGGCGTCTGGCAATAATTCGATAGATAAAATAAGGAAACCGAATGTGACACCTATATTCATATTATGAACAAGTCTTCCGGCAAACGATGTCAATCACCCAGTTACTCCAAACCCTTCTCCTTCCTAGGGCCCTGTTTGTTGATAGAGTTGGAATTCCTTAAAAATGTGGGCGACATTAGGCAACCTCTGCATCATGTTGCATAAGAGCAGCCACCAAACCCTATACATAGTGCTATCTGAGAGCAGCCGCCAATCCCCGTACATCACATTGTAGGAGAGCGGTCCCCAACTCCTGAACATCACCCAGTCTGAAAGCAGCCCACAACCCCACTCAATAATGTGCCGGAGAGCTGCCAAGAAACCCTGCACATCATGCTGCCCGAGAAGCTTCCGAAGCCACTGAACATCATGCTGCCCGACAGTAGCCCCTAATTCCCGCACATGATGCTGCCTCAGAATGGCCCCCAACCTTCACACATTATGATGTACAAGAGCAGCTCTCAACTTTTGCACATCATGTTGCCGAGGAGAAAACCACAACCCACACACATCATGCGGTCCGAGAGTAGTCCGCAACCCTCGCACATCATTCTGCCCAAGGATGGCTCTTAACTCCCACACATCATACTGCCTGAGAGCAGCTCACAACCCATGCCCTTCATGTTGTCTGAGAGTAGCCCGCAACCCCTGCAGTATCACCTAATGTTTCCAGAGAGTGGACCCAAACCCCCTGGACATCATGCCCACAGAGCACATCATGCTGCCGAGAGCGGCATTCAAACCCCCGCAAATCACGTTGCCCTAGAGCAGCATCCAACCACCACACGTCATGCTGCCCAGGAGCGGCTCATAGCCTCCTCACATCATGCTGTCCGAGAGTAGCCCCCACATATCATGCTGTCCAAGAATAGCCCTCTATCCCCACACTTCATGCTGCATGAGAGCTGCCTATCAAATCCTGCACATCATAGTGCCTAATAGCAGCCCAGAACTCCACACATTATGCTCCCCGAGAGCGCCCACTAAGCCACTGAACACAATGTTACACTAGAGCGGCCCCAAACCCTGCACATCAAATAGCCCTAAGCTTTAATGATGTGTAGAGGTCCTAAACTCCTGGGCATCATACTACTCAAGAACGGCCCCCAGCCCCAGCACATCATGCTGCCTGAGAACGGCTCCCCCAGACACCACACATATTGCTGCCCGAGAGTAGTCCCAGTCCGACTCCTCGCAGATCATGGTGTCCGAGAGTGGCCTCAACCCCTGCAATCATGTTGTCTGAGAGCGGACATGCAGCCCACTCTCATCATGCTGCCACAAAGTAGCATAGAACCTCACTGGGTCGTGCAACCCGAAAATCCCACCTCCCCATGCACATTACGCTGCTGGAGACCAGTCCACAGGCCCTGCATATCATGCTGCCTGACAGTAGCCTCCAACCCCCAAACATCATATTGCTCGAGACTTAAATGGTGTGTAGTAGCCCTCAATCTCCGCACATTATGCTATCCAAGAGCGACTCCCCTACACCTTATACTGCACGGGAGCAGCATCTAACTCCCACACATCATGCTACCTGAGAGCGGCACCGGCACAAGCCCTGCACAACTTGTTGCCTGAGAGCAGCCCCAGCTCCCGCACATCATGCTGCCCGAGAGCGGCCTCTCAGCACCTGTACATTACGCTGCCCAAGAGCGGCCTAGACATCCCCCCCCCCCCACCACACACAGGTCATTTAGCCCTCGACTTTAATGGAGTGTGTAAACTATTTTTGTTAGCGAGAAAAGAATGACCACCCATATGGCAACAGATCCAGCATATCGGTCATTGCAAATGTGTCAGATATCGTCTTGTAGTAATGTGTCATCGTTAACGTTTTTATAGAAAACTTTACTACACGACGAAATCGGACACATTTGAACAGCAAATCAGCTGGAACTGTTGCCATATGGGTGGCTATTTTCTCAAGAGTTGGCGACACCGAGTTTATAGGGATATGGGACATAATTATGTCACATGCCTAGCCCTCTCTGTATCTTCGAACCGGACAATTCGTTCAGCTAACTCAGTTCAACAAACAAAATAAAATCAATAAAAGCAACAACAAACGTGAGATGAGCGATAATGAGCCATGCCTTGGTTATCTCATTCCTTGCCAAAACCAAAGTGGTAGCCATACTCCACTATGTACGGGTTGCCCGTACACGTTACATCACTCACTACCGCCTCCGTCTCCTGTTTCTCGCTGTAATTGTAGCCTACCGCCATCACTTCCTGCAGCATCCATCCACCACAAGCAACGTATCCCCTTTAATCTCAGGGCAAGGAAAGCAAGGAAGTGTTGTATTGTGTGGGTCTTGTCGTGTTTGATTACATAGCTTATACTTGGAGTTATTTATGTGATTGGTGGTTGTGTGTGAGTGTGTTGTTGTGTGTGCATGACGCGTGTCGTCTTGTGTCTTTTCATGTGTGATTAGTATACATTTGTAGTTATGTGAATGATGGCTGTGTGTGAAGGGATAGCTTTGTGTGTATATTTGGTGTGTTGCTGTGTGTGTATTGTACGTGTGTGTGCTTGTGGGAGAAGAGATACAGTTTGTACAAGCAGTCATCACTTCCTGCAGCATCCATCAGTCGCCACAACACAACACAACAGGAGCAAGGAGGCATCGTGGTTATGTGTGTGTGTGTGTATGTGTGTTTAGTTGTTTGTGCTTCTGTGATACCTGGGGTTACGTGTGTGTTTGCAGGGGTGTCTAATTGCTTTGTATTTGTTGTTGTATAAGTAATGTGAGCTAGTATGTGCGAGTGTGGTGTGTAACTCGTAAGTGGGACACAAATCCAATGGCTTTGGCCTTAGTTTTTTTGTTTTCGACCACCCACTTTCTAAAACAAGTATCCACATTAGTAAGTTGTCCTGACTGACATATTTTGCCCTTTAATGCTAATGTTTACGTGCAACATTGATGTGTGATACAGCGCGACGTGTAGATTAAATTTGGAGACCTAGCATATCCCGCAACCTCGCTAGAGTGAAGTTATTTGCTTTGGTCGACGATAAATTTAGAACTAAATTGATCTAATTATGGAAATAGTAATTTTTCGTTCGGTATAAAAAAAATCAACACTCAGAATCATAGTTCTTCGTTCACCTTGTGCATGCTGGGAGAACGCGTGGCAACAGCCAATCAGCGTCGCCCAGGCACACGTGGGCGAGTCTGAGCCAATGGGATTTCAGGAAGAGATCCTTCCGGCTTCCACCGTCACGGTCTCACGCCAGCTAGCCACTTTGTAAACAGTGTTGATTGCTATCGGTGTTCCTCCACTATTTTTACGTGTGCATGGCTTCAAAGTAATTATTATGAACTGTACTTTCTCCGACAGTGAGTCTAGGACCCTACTAATATGCCAGGACACGACCGTATTATGAAAAGTATCCTAGAAACTTGTGAAAAGACGTTTATAAGTGCAGTGATGGAAGTGATTGTAATGTGTGTAACTTGAGAAACTACATCAGGATTGTGTGCATAGTTGTCTTATATGCCGGGTAGTAGATAGGAGACTACACTCAATATACATGTCCAAAGCAACCCGTGCATAAACTTGGTATAGTATCAGCATGTCGGAACACTACCAACAGTACAGCAAAACTGCGTGTGGTGACAGGATTGCTTACTCGTAGTGTGCGCGGTTAAACACTCAACCATACACATCGCCTAATCACACCCAGCTGTTTGAGGATGGCTACATGGCAAAATTGAAACTAGGCTAAATTAGGGGACTAGCATCTACTGTATGTACTTCAATTATCCGTTATCTTCTGTTTCTTTACTCGATTTATTTATAGCCTGTATTTATTTTTTTTACTTTTTAATAGAACCTATAGGCTATAGGCCCATTTTTAGAAAATCATATAGGCATACGTATAGGTTCATGAATATGAAGCTAGGCCTATGCCTATAATTTATCAAAGTGTCAGCTATAGGCTAGCCTATAGCCTATATTTTACCCCGCAATTTCCCTGATCTTCATAGCCCTCCCCACTAGTGGGGGCCGTGTTTTTAGATTGTTGGATAATGGGTAAATACTCATTTGCGACAGTCCTTGGTATAACACAACACTATATCAAAGAAAAAATGCAAAACAATAAAAAAACCACATGCTAAAACTCGTGACTGTCACACCGTATCAATTTACCCTATATTGTTTTTGAGTTTATGAAAGTAGGCTATATTATAGCCTAGGTCAGAGGATATGGCAGCCTCCATTTCAAATTCGCAATCACTGGTTTCATCTGGCAGTCTCGAATGTTAACTAGGCTACAGTCTGTTTCTTTTCAACTGACAGTAAATTGCAAAGTTCCCATCAAGATTTATCAGTTATTTTGTGGATTTTATAGTGAAATATGGTGTTAATTATATAAACTTGGTCTTATTATGATGTAGAGCCATAGCAGTTTCGGTCATATATTTCCATTAAATATCGAGAAAGTAGCTGCTAAGGGATACAATTTATCATCAGCTGAAAAGAAACAGAGTAGGCACGCGATCATTTTATCAGCTTTAGTACCCTGATTTTAAATATAAAGCTGATTTTTGTTATTAACCCCCCAACGATTATAATTATCGTCGAACGCGGTTTGTTTACATCGCAGTGTTTAAAGTATGCTTTCCTAGGAGTTTCCCATTATTTCTCAAGACTCAACATTAAACATCTTATAGGTTAGGTCCGGTTAGGGTAGATTAGGTTAGGTTAAGTGAGATTAGGATAAGATTATAAACCATAAATTCCAACTCAACTCTCAAACTCAGCTGACAAATGAGCGATATTCGGCGTAATTATAGGCTACAGGATTCCCACACTCATTCGTCATTGGTATGTTTGTAGCCTACTGTGTTTTTGTGTATGTTTTGTGTATGTATATTAGCGCGTTTTTCAAAGGCACAAAGAGGCATAGATTACCATAGATTACCAGACAGAAGCAGACAGCCTCCCGAGATTGTCTGGTAGTCTTTGGTCAGCTCGGCCAAGACCAAAGATTAACGGACTCTGGGGGTGTGGCCATCAGCCGGGAGGCAGGACTCTGGTGACAGTTTCAGCCACTCACAGCCTTCGTTACAAGGCATGATTCAAATGTTAGACAACTGACAGGGGTGAGTGTTGTAAATATTTTATCCTTCATATACTTAAAATTATTATTTCGAATGAATTAGAGTCCTTTGCATTGCTATAGAGTTGGGAAGAGTGTTGTAAATATTTTTTGTTTCTTAGAAAAAAATTATTTCGAATGAATTAGAGTTCATTTGCGTGTAATATTATTGTTTAATTAACACATTTTTCTCTGAATTATGCTTTTTTATTATATATATATTTAACAATTATAGGTCTGCCATGAGCAACTTGCCAGTTTTTCAAAACATAAAAACTCTATGGTCCAGTGTCTTTGAAAAATGCGCTATTCGTTTTGTATGAATTTGTATTTTGTTTTTGTGGGTTCGTTGTTTTCTGTTGTCCCTGTTCTTGCTTTGTCTTGAGTCCCCCCCCAAAAAAAAAAAAGAAAAACAGAAAAAATAAAGGAAAAGTGGGGATTGGGCCTGAGTAAATAGATAGATAGAATGGTATATGTTTGTACTGACAGGAGTATCATGTTTCATAAAATTATCTGATTTCTTTGATTAGGCTATGTAACGTTTGCAACAGAGGCGAGTGATATCGGGGTCGCGTACCTAGAACATTGCCAATTCACGGGAATCTTTGTAAAAACTGGAAGGCTTCGTATAGCCTAACCAAAGTTAAGGGAGCCCACCTCTCTTTCTCTCCCTCTCTCTTTGGCTTGTATCCATTCGGCCCCAATCAGCCTACTATTTTAAGACGTTTAACCCCATCCAGGTGTCAATATTATACCGCGAGCCAGCATATATATATTTTTGTTTTGACAGCAAGCTAAATTTGTACATTTTTTCGATAGAAAAATGTCTCCGGCGAAGTCGGATTTCTCCATACAATGCTGGCTCGCTATCGCTCTCTAGGAATAAATCGACACCTGGATGGGGATAAACGTTTTAAAACAATTGGCTGAATGGGGCCGAATGGATATAAGCCAGAGAATGAGAGAAAAGGAGAGAAAGATAAAAACAAACGGTGACTCCACTTAAAGCTCCTGGCGCCGGTAATCTCCTGTACTATTGTAATGTTTTAATTTTCGTTCAACATTTATTGAATCCCATTTGATAAAAAATAAAACTCAATCTCTATATTTCTGCAACTCAATGGATGTTAATCCCCTCTGTACCGGTGATGTACTTTTGACTTTATTCTGGCTACTATTAGACGATTTTATTCAGTTTAAGAAGGGCCTCCAGTAATTAACAGGCTTCGAACTATCTCGCCTAACCCTTTTTAATGCCTCAGAAGGCTCAGATCTTTCTTAAACTGCATACAATCGTTAACACGTAGCAAGGATAAAATTAAAAAGACGTTACCGGTACAGAGGGGTTCTTCGACGTTGTGCTGTTTTGTGTGTGGTCCTAAGCAGGGGGTCAAACGAAAGCTGAGTCCTTTTATTTAGTCGTTATTATTGTATGTGGAAAGGTAAAATTGTGGTTTATAGTTCAAATTATGATTTTGGAAGTGACAAAATGGTCAAAACAATGCTATTTCATGCTAAGTTTCTTGTATTCCTCAGTCATTCAAGTCCTAAGCTTAACTAACCAACCTGATCTAATTTAATTTGTGAGGACGAGGAAAAATGGTAAAGTCTTATCCAAACAAAACACACACAAATATCCGCTGAAATTCATGTGTACCGTACCTCCCAATTCTTGGAGGGTGCACTCGTAAAACAAATATCAAATGGATACTACTACTACTAGCCTACTACTACTACTTCTTAAGATAAGTGTCCTGATATGATAACGAATGTGGAAAATAGGTTCTCGTGTGTCCTGGCGCGTCACTAGGCCTAAGTATTGACAGTCGTGGAATATACGACTATAGCCGGAAGAACAGCCCAGCTCGCCTGTATTTTTATGGCAATCAAGATGAGACAGTTTTTACAGCCGGCAACAGTAATAGGTGCTAAGAGATAATTTTGGCTATACTTTATATCTACATATAATAGTAATGCCAAGCACATATAGGCTACATTATTCAATAGCCTATACTAATGGGTAGGCTAAGTCGGTACGGTATATTTGGTTTCCAATTGCTATTTTATAGATAAACGCGGGAAGCTAGGAATCCTCTTCCCCTTGTAAAATTCACCTAGGCTACTAGACGAAACAGAGAAAGGGGCGAGGGAACGCGAAAGTGGTCCCCAGCTATGGGGTATGGGCTTGAGTATATACATAGGCCTACATACATACATAGATAAACGCAAATTAGCATAAATAAAAGCATGTGTACGCATGGCGACTTCAAATTTAGCTAATCTAGCCTAGCCCAGCCAAACTTATTCTTGATGCATCGTAACCATTCTAAATCAGTAAAACGCCACAAATTCATATGAAATAAATAGCATCGTAGTGGTATTGTGTGTTTGGAAAGAGTAAATCAAACTAAATAAAGTGTTGTCATAATTATACTGTAGACAAATTTGCCGTAACCCGGTTGCACAAATAATATCCTGCCGCTCGTAGACTTATGGCTAGGGCCCATAGCTAGACATTTTGCCGCATCATTTGAAGAAGGGAATATAAACCGTGATTTACCGTAGGTTTATATCGTGTGTGCAGTCACGCTCAAAAGTCGTGTTCCGCCTTAACAAACTCAACTTTATTTGTTTATATAAATAAAGCAATTTTTTTAGCAAACTTGAACATAGTACGATTATTATATATTATATAATATGTCTGCTGTATCATTGGTAACTGGATCTTTGGCCATGTTATATAATTAATGTTGAGAATAACGAAAAGCTAGTAGGCTAATAGTTATTGAGCAGTTCAGAAAGTACTGTAAATGGTTTTTGATGCTAGGCCTATAATATAATTAGGCCTATCATCTCTATAGTTTGATCTATGATACCAAGTACCGGTACACTAGTATCAAATTATAAAGTAATCTATTCTAAATGGAACTAATTGTGTGTGTGTGTGTGTGTGTGTGTGTGTGTGTGTGTGTGTGTGTGTGTGTGTGTGTGTGTGTGTGTGTGTGTGTGTGTGTGTGTGTGTGTGTGGTGTGTGTGTGTGTGGTTGTGTGTGTGTGTGTGTGTGTGTTGGTGTGTGTGTGTGTGTGTTGGTGTTTGGTGGGTTAGGTGTGTGTGTGTGTGTGTGTGTGTGTGTGTGTAATTTAGGTTTAAAAATCGAAAAATGTACTCGTAAGCATGCACCAAATTGATATGTATCAATAAACGCCAACCGCTCGGGTGTGTGTGTGTGTGTGTTTAAATTCGAACATTGTGACTTCAAGACAAAAAAATAAACAAAAAACACACGCACACAATACTGTACGCCATCTATCCATGCTTTCTTACTACAGAAAAGAAAGGAATACAAGACATGGACAAGTAACCAAATGAAAGGTATGCCAACAAGTAAACAAATAGTCTACAAGGTTCGCCAAAAAGTAAATTTGTAATAGCGTGATTATTATATCAGCTTGGCTATTGGTTGAGGCGAGTTCTTTCAAGACTGGAGATTTCAAAATTTATACAATAGCCTACATGCATATAAACAATAGAGGATATCTATATAACACGGAGATAATATTTTAAGAAAAGTTTATTAATCTTAATTAAGCTCTAAACACATTTATATTGGATATTATATGGTTATAGGTAGATGGGGAATATAAAACATAAAGTTTACTATTCAAGTACGATCGAGGATCTAGGCAGAGCTCAGGCATATACCGGGTAATGCTTTAACCCTCGCCGACATATGACGCGATTTTGAGCCTATTGGGGATACTTTAAAGCCTTTGTTACCATCAGGGGTATTTAGAAACCTTTAGTTTAGTTACTTCAACCTCTGCAGTTGTCTTGGAGTTAGCTGTGGGCAGAAAACTAATTTTGGAGAGGTAATTATAAGAGTGAGAGAACTATTTCTTATTGCTAATCTGGCAACCTCTGCGTCATAAATGCGTGAAAGGGTTAATGTGCCGCATTATTTAAACCACACTCATATAGTCATGAAAAGACTGAAGTATTAAACACTAGTATACCAGTATATGGAGTTAAAAGACTGAAGTATTAAACACTAGTATACCGGTATATGGAGTTAAAGACCGAAGTATTAAACACTAGTATATATGGAGTTAATATTTAGGTATGATACTAAATTCACATTAAAAGTGACAAGATTATTTCCGAGTCAATACACTGGACTAACTATTTTACTATCACCTTGCGCACTGGTGAACATGGAAACGGAGTCAATTCCCTAGACTCTAACTTTGTATACACGGTTGGAATTTTAACAGAGTCAACATGGTACTCTTAAGTTACCAGTATTACTGTCACTCGGCGCACTAGTGAGGATTTAGCAAGAGTCGAAGTTTGAGACTAACATCACACATATACTGTAGGTAATTATGGGACTCTAACTTTGGTACACGTATAGCCTATGGGATTTTAACAGTCAATATGGGACTAACTGGTGCACGTATATGGAATTTTAACAGAGTCAATATGGGACTCTAACTTTACATTTATATATAGGGAATTTTGGCAAAGTCAATATGGGACTCTAACTTTGCTATCACTTTGCGCACTGGTGAATATTTGACAGAGTCGATTTGTAAGACTAACTTATTTTCTCTCGTCACTAGTAGCTTATCATCTTCTGAGTCTCCGTTGGGCCGTCCAGGTTGCCCTGTCGTATGAAGTAGTAGTTACAGATGGATTAATGACGTGGGGTCTTAAATGCGGCTCCGTAAATATATAAATATATTTGGGCACCTCATCGGACTAACGCGAGTATATATAGCTAGAAGCTTAGTGATACCGGTACTCAACTATCCTGACCTTTATATTAATCGTTGATGAAGTTCTGTTCAGGTACTCTTGAGTTAGGATCTTAAATATAGTGCCCCAGTTATGACGAGTTGGCACTACAATATATCGGGCTAACGCTAGAAAACAATATGGCTATGGCCTCTCTTGTCTTCTCGGCTGCCTCTGATCTTTGTAAGAGGTTCAAAGATCTTGAGATGGTGTTTAAACCTTTTAGTTGTAGAAGTTCAATAGTAAGCTACAGACTAATACACCAAGGACGCCTTTTTGCAGAGTGCCAGTTTCGATATCTCGCAGGGCCCTGAACTATCAAGTGATTTTGGTATGCCAACTTCCACTTGTTAGTCCTTACTTTAGTGCAGTTTTAATAATAAAGATTTGAAGTGTAGGTATGCCCTTGTACTTCAGCCTTTTATTATTAAAGGTGCAGCCTATTAAAGACTCAATATTAGTGATGGAAATGCCAACTACTAATAAGGAACCCTCAATAGGTAAAAGAACTCCTCAGACTAGTGGGACTAGGTATGTCTTTGGTCACCAACTGAATGGAAGGGTAATTTTAGGACTTGGTAAGTTGGTATGCCATTTCTTACTAAGCCCTGAAATGGCTTACCCTGATCAGTTTTCTCCAGCATATTGATGACGATTACTGCGAGGTTTCCGTTCACTCCTTGAGTGGAGCAAGGGCACGAGCAGCGTGCATTTCGTTGTTGATGTCGGGAGCCCTTCTTACCCTGGCGGGAAGCTTATCCGTTTCTGTTTTTATCCTAGTGCGTAATTATAAGGGAGCAATATATATTTGCTACTGTTACAATAGAAGGACAGTAATAAGGGGCTTATAATAGTAGCATAGAAAAAGGACAAGAGAATGTAGTCTTTCGTATTCTTGTGGTTCTTCTTATTTCGCTTCTCCGTCTCCTTATTGTTGTTGGGTTATTTTAGAATGTGGGTAGAGTGAAAATTCCTTGCTGTGTGGTTCTCGCCTGGGTTATTATTTTATTTTCTATCTCAGTTCTCCCTTTCCTCTGTCTTCCCGTTTGTTTTGTCTTGTTTTCCTCTGGTGCCTTTCGTTTCTTATTTATGGATAATTTCCTTATTCTCGCTATTTTACTAAACAAATAAAAGGTTCGCCAACAACAAGTACCGTACCTGTATCTAAATAAAAAGTTCGCCAACAAGTAACCAAATAAAAGGTCCACCAACAACAAGTAACCAAATAAAATGTCTGCCAACAAGTAACCAAATAAAATGTCCGCCAACAACAAGTAACCAAATAAAATGTCCGCCAACAACAAGTAACCAAATAAAAGGTCCGCCAACACACTGTCAGCACCAGGAGCCACATTGTCTGAGCCTCTGAGGCCACATAAAAGGGTCGGCCTCGAGGCTTTTGTTTTGGGGTTAGGCTATATATATATATATATATATATATATATATATATATATATATATATATATATATATATATATATATATATATATATATATATATATATATATATATATATATAGTATGTATGTATGTATGTATGTATAAAAGGGTGACCGGGCAACTCGGTCATTAGTCCGGTATTTTTTTTTGTTATTAGTGACTGTCTTATAAGTGAACCCATTCATGACAACCCAACCCATAGAGTCCATACCTTACCTGTGCTTACCTTCTTCCTCCACCCCCTCCTCCTTCTTTTCCTCCCCCTTCTCTACATACCCTCCCTCTCTTTCTCTCTCTACCTAGGATATTTATGGTGACATGCCTTAGTACTGAACCCAACCCATACCTTACCTTACCTGTCCATACCTTACCTTACCTGTCCATACCTTACCTGTGACTGTATTCAACCAGTGCTCACTTAGCTTAAGGTAGCCCACCTCCCTTTTTTTTCTCTTTCTCTCCCTTTCTCTTTGGCTTGTATCCATTCGGCCCCATTCAGCCTACTGTTTTAAGACGTTTACCCCCATCCAGGTGTCAATATTTTCCTGGCGAGTGGTAGCGAGCCAGCATATGTATACTTTTGTTTTGACAGCAAGCTAAATCTGTACATTTTTCGATAGAAAAATTTCTCCGGATTTCTCCATTCAATGCTGGCTCGCTATCGCTCGCCAGGAAGAAATCGACCTGGATGGGGATAAATGTCTTACAAGAGTTGGCTGAATGGGGCCGAATGGATACAAGCCAGGGAAAGAGAGAAAAGGAGAGAAAGATAAACAAAGCAGGTGACCCCCCCCCCCCCCTTAACTCGTACCGGTACGATACTGTTTAGTTAGGTTAGGAATATAAGTTGGCACTGGTTTAGGGGGTTGGGGGGACGGGAGGGGGGTAGTTTACACCGTAGGCCTCTTATCAAACTTAACATGAAAATCCCGACGACGGTAATTGAAATAGAATGTTCTCCTTTGATTGATAGAAGTTTTCCCCAAGCTAAATGAATTTTGTAATATTTGCCAAAATAAAATACAAAATGACGTCAAATGGGTTAAGGGGGAGGTAGTCGCTTTTTCTGGACCCCCTTCTGCCTCATGTTTAGCATATTAGTTTTGAGATTTTAAGACGCTCGTTCTATTAGTTTGGAGATTTTGAGACTTTCGCCTCCTTTCTTTGTCAATATTAAGACCTTTCGTGCCATTCAGGTGTTGATTTTTTTTCCTGGCGAGCGATAGCAAGCCTGTAATTTTAGAAGGAACCGGGACATTTTTCTACCGACAAAAATGTACAAATTTAGCCTATTTTCAATGGGGGTCTAAGAGGTGTTGTTTTAAGCTTGATGGAGGTCTATCGATAAATACTAAATACATAGGCTACATAAATATATAGACCAATAACGCTATTTTGTATTTGTATTCTGACTTCCATTTTATGATTTTATTCAGCTTAGGAAGGACCTTTAGGTATCGAATGGGGTTCACACATTCGTATAAGCCATTTATCTCCCATACCTTATTTTCAATTATTTTATTACCGGTAGTGTTTTTGTTTTAGTTTCCTCTGAAGACCTCTATCAAGCTTCAATAAATACCCCCAAGACTTACCATCGGGATAAATTTGTAAATTTTTCGGTTGGAAAATATTTGGCCAAAGGCCGGTTACTCCTAGATTGCAGGCCCGGTATCGCTCGCCAGGAATAAATCGACGCCTAAATGGCACGTAAGGTCTTTAAATTGCCAAACTAATGGGGCGAATGTTTTGCAATTTCAAAACTAATGGGGCTAAACATGAGGGAGAATGGGGTCCAGAAAATCCCCCCTTATTCCAACTTAATTTCTTAAGAAGTTTATTGAGGTGGGTGTTGGGGTTGTTCCTGAATGCTTCGTACACAACTATTATCATTAGTTTCCAAGTCACATTGTAAACGATCAAGGTACCGGTATATAAAGCCTTGGAATTGACCACTTGCGGGTTTCGAGCTATAAGGAAGTTGGAGTTTTAGGTATCGATATTTAGCCGAATTATGAACGTTATGCGAGCGTATGATGGTTAGAAAGGTTGCTAGATTTGGATTTATGTATTCATATATTCAATGCAACCATATTTTTGCTGGTAAATCTGCTAAATATCGATGTAAAAATCTCCAACTTCCTTATAGCCTGAAACTCGCAAGTATTCAATTGATCGGATGTTCACAAGGGACTGGAGTTCTCGAAAAAGGGCTCCAGTCCTGATGCTCTTCTTGCCTTGCAGTGTGCTGGCTTAATAATCCAGAAGGATTGCTAGCGTCTGAAATCCTACTTTATAACTAACTAACTAACGGATACTCACCAAAGTATAGGCCTAACTGTTTTTATACTGGTATGTATAGGAACTGGCGCTGGGACTAGGTACTTACCAAGTTTAATCGAAATCCGTAATTAGGCTTTCGATTATTCTTACCTACAAACAGGCAAACACACATCGATCACTTAAACTCCACGAACATTCCACCTTTGTACACAATTATGGTACCGGTAATAATATTAATAATACTACCGTACTAATAACAAAATAATAATAGTAATAATAATAGAAAATCATATAAAATAGAATAATAGTAATAATAGTCGTACCGGTAATGATAATACAACTACATTACCAAAGCAATAGCTAATTTATGATACCATTAACCCATTCAGTACCAGGGGCGTCCTTTTCATCATATTCTGGCAACTATTAGTACATTTTATTCAGCTTAGGAAGGACCTCTAGCAATAATAAGGCTTCAAACTATCTCAACCAACCTATTTAACGGCCACAGATCCTTCCTAAGCTGCCTAATATAATTTAAATATAGCTAGAATAAGATATAGCGCACGTCGCTGGTACTCAGAGGGTTAATTCAATAAATATATATAATATTTATTAATAAAATTCCCTGCACCAACGTCTAGTAAATTTCATCAGGCTCCTCTAGTTTCTGCACAGCTTTTCCCGCCTTCATTTCCCTCCCCTTGAAAGATACGATTCCAATTAAGATAAGGGGTGATTTAAACGGCACTTGTCCCTCCATCTGGGGGGAGTTGTCCAGATAAGTATATGCGAGGGTTGTAGGATGCTTGATGTGTTAATTAATTGATTTAAGGGGGGGGGGTCACCTCGCTTTTTTGTTCTCTCCCTCTCTCTTTGGCGTGTATCTATTCGGCCCCATTCAGCCAACTGTTTTAAGACGTTTATCCCCATCCAGGTGTCGATTTCTCCCTGGCGAGCGATAGCGAGCCATCATTGTATGGAGAAATCCGGCTTCGCCGAAGACTTTTTTCCATCGAAAAATTTACAAATTTAGCTAGCTGTAAAAAATATACAGTATATACTGTATATTATATGCTGGCTCGCTACCGCTCGCCAGGAAAATATTGACACCTGGATGGGGGTAAACGTCTTAAACCAGTCGGCTGAATGGGGCAGAATGGATACAAGCCAAAGAGAGGGAGAGAAAGAGAAAAAAAAGCGAGGTGGGCCCCCTTAGGTACAGTAGTTGTTTAATGCTCTCCAAGAACCGCTCGTTATCAATGGTAGCCTCTGCACGATGTAATAATGATGATAATAATAATAATAATAATATAAATTATTATATATTATAAGTTATATATTAACAAAGATAATATTAAGAGGCCTATCTAGTTATTCAAGGCCAAGTATTGCAAACAAGCTATACCCTGACTAATTAATTAAATTTACAAAGAACCTTTCGGAGTGATGGAGTTAATAATTTAATTACATAAAGTTAGTACGGAAGTGCCAGAAAATTTATAATAATGATTTAATAACTTCGGTAAAAACATTTAATTATTAATTCCATCAGATTCGGAAAATGTATTGCACTTTTCTGGCGAATTTCTTGGCTCCTGTTCATCTGAACCGTTCAGTTAACCCTTTCAGTACCGGTGCTGTCCTTTTAACTTTTATCTGGCTACTATTAGCTGATTTTATTCAGTTTAAACAGGGCCTCCAGCAAATAACAGGCTTCAAATGATCTCACTTAACCCATTTTACGACCACAGATCCTTCTTAAACTGCACAAAATCGTCTAAATAAAGCTAGATTCAATTTATAAAGAAAAGGTACAACAGTGGTTTAATTATCCCTCAGTGTATGGGGACGCGTTTCTTTCTTGTATATAGGCAAACATTAGACGATTTTGTCAGTTTAGGAAGGATCTGTAAGTTTAGGGGGTCATCAATTGAGAAAGTTTACAGCCCGTTGATTCCTAAAGTGAATACAATCGTCTAATGAGAGCCGATAAAGTGGATACAATAAAGTTAATAAAATAAAGTGAATACAATCTTCTAATGAGAGCCGATAAAGTGGATACAATAAAGTTAATAAAATAAAGTGAATACAATCTTCTAATGAGAGCCAATAAAGTGAATACAATAAAGTTAATACAATCGTCTAACGAGCCAATAAAGTGAATATAATAGTTAATAAAATAAAGTGAATACAATAAAGTGAATACAATCGTCTAATGAGAGCCAATACAGTAAATACAATAAAGTTAATAAAATAAAGTGAATACAATAAAGTGAATACAATCGTCTAATGAGAGCCAATTAAGTGAATATAATAAAGTGAACACAATCGTCTAATGAGAGCCAAATATAATTAGAGTATGCGTTAGGACATACAGAGAATGAAGATGAATTTCTTATTTATATAAACCCCCTTCTCCCTCATGTTTAGCCCCATTAGTTTTGAGATTTTAAGATATACCGGTACTCCCCATTAACTTAGGGATTTTAAGACCTTTCGCCCCATTTTTTGTTGCCAATGTTATGACCTTTCGTGCCATTTACGTACGGTACCGGTATCGATTTTTTCCTGGCGGGCGATAGCGAGTCTGTGTCTGTGTATGTATTGTTTGATAAAAAAAAATAATAATTAGGGAGCAAAATACCCCCCCCCTCCCCCCCCTTACACACACACACACACACACTTTTGTGGATTTATTAAGCATATTCAAAATTACATTTTGAGATTAGAAACTTATTAGTAAATTCCATACCGTACTTAAAAGCCTTTGAAACGAGATATGTTATTGAATCCAGGCGTCGAATTCTGCTTCCTCCTCCTCAGTTGAAAGTGGGACAAATTGGCTAGCAGTAATTATGACCTCATCCATTGAACACCTGAATGAACGTGAGAGTATTACCGTACCTTAATTACATTACGCCCAATCTGCTAATGCTCAAAGGATTAATAAAAGGTTGGATCTCGTCTTTGGAAGGGCAGGAATCTTGATAATATCACGAAAGGAACTAGTCGGGTAGAAGGAAATGTGCCTCTCGTAAGGGGATATTTGTTTTCACCGTACGGTATTTATATACTCTATTTACAGTATATATATATATATATATATATATATATATTTATATATATATATATTTATATATATATATATATTATGTATCGGGTATGTATATATGTATGTATTTATTTATGTATTTATTTATTTATGATTATTTATTTTAGTTTCCTCCTTAGTACTCCATGAAGAAGAAAAAAAAAAACTGTTCGAGATAAATTTGTGAAATTTTCGGTAGAAAATTGTCCAGGCCGAAGGCCGTTTCCTCCTATAATGCTGGATCGCTACCGCTTGCCAGGACAATGTTGAGATCTAAATGTCACGGAAGGTCTCAAAATCGCCAACCTAATGGGGCGAATGTCTTGAAATCTTATATCTAATGGGAGTGTACTGTACAGTACGTCTCATCCTTTTTCCTACTTTACATAATATAAACAATGGGTATGTGTAACTCTTTTTGCTCTTTATAATGCAATAATGTATTTGTGACATCCGCTTTTCGTATGTTGGAACAAGCACGAAAATATCTGAAAAACCCCCAAAAAACAGTACGGTACCGATAGCTATTCCGTGTGTTTCAGAACGTGAATGAACAAAAGATCTCCGCCATATGTTCTTCCCAAGTTTCTTCAGTGCCCCCATATATCTCAAAGCCAACATTAAGGGGAGGCTGGCCGTTTGTTTGGTCCATTAATTAATTTATTCATATATTTTTTTAGTTTCCTCCCTAGACCTCCATCCAGCTTAGAAAAACACCCCCCTAGACCCACCTCCAAGATAAATTTATACATGTTTAGGTAGAAACATTTCCCGGCCAAAGGCCGGTTGCAGGCTCATTATCGCTCGCAAGGAAATAATCGACACCTAAATGGCACGAAAGGTCTTAAAATTGACAACGAAATGGGGCGAAAGGTGTTAAAATCGCCAAACTAACGGGCCGAACGTCTTATAATCTCAAAACTTGTGGGGCCAAACATTAGGGAGAAGGGGGTCCAGAAAAACGGTTTGCCTCCCCTTAATTAACTCAGAGCACTAGAGAGTCTTTAATAAACGAGGTCATTTGCATTTATATTCACCGCCTCCATCCCGCGTTTGTCTCCCATTTACTAGGCCTATAAGAAGGGAGTGTGTCGGCATGGTGAAGACAAGATAAAGCAGCAGCAGCGCTATAAACCCATTCCGCCTTGGTAATTGGTGCGTCACGTTAAAATTATGGTCTACTCGGCCTTCTTACAAATCCTATAACTAACACACACACAATCTCTCTTTCTCTCTCTCTCAGAACAACAATTTTCTCAGACCGCCACCATTGAACATTTTGGAATACTTACCTCCCTAGATGATTTCACTTTGCAGGTATAATAAACACAGCCATTATGTTACTTGTAAAACTATATTTACGTTGTGGTAATGTGAGCTTAACTTTATATTAGCTTAGGGATATAATTATGTTCGCCGCCGTTTGTTTATCTGTCATTCTGTTTGTCTGTGAACGAGATCTATCGCAAAGTTATGAACCGATTTTCACGACATTTGGTGGGCATATATGCGATATGCGCCAAGGATGAAGTGATTCAATTTAAGAGACGATCATAATGAAATGTCACACGGGTGTCATTGATGTGCATGTCAGTTTATTTTGTGACAAAGCCTCCGAAGGCGCTCTACCGTGTGTCTCTGTAGTTTCTAAATTGTTTAGGTTTTGAAATGAATCCTTACAACTATAAGTAGACGATGAACACAGTGGCAACATATCAAACACACCCTGAATCCAAAGAATATATATGTGGGCTAGACTAGAACCAAGAATATATATGTGGGCTAGACTAGAACCAAGAATATATATGTGGGCTAGACTAGAACCAAGAATATATATGTGGGCTAGACTAGAACCAAGAATATATATGTGGGCTAGACTAGAACCAAGAATATATGTGGGCTAGACTAGAACCAAGAATATATATGTGGGCTAGACTAGAACCAAGAATATATATGTGGGCTAGACTAGAACCAAGAATATATGTGGGCTAGACTAGAACCAAGAATATATATGTGGGCTAGACTAGAACCAAGAATATATATGTGGGCTAGACTAGAACCAAGAATATACTGGTAGCGTTTGGAATGAAGACCAATACGTAGAGGAAAAGGTAGAATATTGTTCCCCGCTACGGTAAGGTGTGGGTGAATGTCGAGAGTGGTGAAAGATGGGCCTGCCAGTGAATTTGAAGGTAGGAGATAACGAGTGAGGCGGAGAACACGATGGTATATATGATGTTGGGGGCTGCTTCAGATACCGTACAGTGGCGCTAATAAGTCATGTCTCAGCTCTCATTATGTTTGGCTCGCTCTGTGCTGCATTAATGTCAGTCAGATGTTGAATAGGGTGGGTAAGTGTAGGAACATGGTTGTTTATCTCACTCAAAAAGAAGAAATCATGTGTAAATATTGCTGATACCAATTATTGATCAAAACATAATTGGTGCCGAGACATCACTTATTAGGCCGACTGTACGTGTGGGAGGGGAGTTGCATTCCCTCCCTCCGACAACAGCTAAGGGGCGTTAACCCTTTCAGTATTGGTGGACGCATGTAGTACTTTGAGTTTGGTTATTTGTAGACGGTTTTATTCAGCTTAGGAAGAAGTTGTGGGAGTTAGATGATTGATTGACATCGTTTTTCGCCATTGATTATATACTGTATTCTTTTTCTAAACTTGGCATTGTTTTTCGCCATTGATTACTGTATTCTCTTTCTCAACTACATAGGCCTACAATCGTCTATAATTATTAGCCAGAATAGCCTATGCTGTCAAAATACGTCATAATCCTCAAGGGTACGGTAAATATTTTAACCCATTCAGGACACGATAACCCAATTGTTAATATTCTGGTAATTATTATTCGAGTTTTTCAGGTAAGGAAGGGATTTTGGAAGTAGACGGTTAACTGAGATAAACTATACCGGTACCCCTTTCATTCCTAGAGGGACTTCCACAACTGAACAAAAACGTCTAAAGATAGCCATAATCCTCTGTGAGTTAATGAGAGTGCATTTATTTGTATTCCCAGTGTCTCTAGGTAACGGAATCATTGCAGTTACTTTATTCATGTAAGGGAATGTTTTCACCATGGTCAAGTTTATGATCATGGCCGTGCGTCTCAATGATTATCAATGCGTTAAAGGGGTAGTGCTTGATTTTTGGTCTATATATTTATATATTAATATATATGTTGAGTTTCCTCGCTAGACCTCCATCAAGCTTAGAAAAACACCCCCTAGGGCCCCTTTCAAGATAAAATTGTACATTTTTCGGCAGAAAAATGTCCCGGCCGAAGGCCAGTTCTTTCTAAAAATAGAGGCTCGCAATCGCTCGCCAGGAAAAACTCGACACCTAAAGAGCACGAAAGGTCTTAATATTGATAAAAAAAAAAATGAGGCGAAAGGTCTCAATATCGCCAAACTAACGGAACGAACATCTTAAAACCTAATAACAACTATACTAAACATGAGGGAGAAGAGGGTCCAGAAAAAGCGAGTACTACCCCCTTAAATAGGAGTGGACGATATTACCAAATTGCAAATATTAGGTACGAATGGAGAGTGTTTGCATGGCCTGTAGGCTATATGTATATTTTTTGCATATGTGTGTGAATTTGCATTTTGTGTTTGTGTGTTCGTTGTTTTCTATTGTGTTGTTCCTATTCTGGTTCTGTCTTGAGTCGGCCACCCCCTAAAATAAAACCAATAAAAAAAGGGGAAAAAGTGGGGATTGGGCCTGAGTATACTGTACAGAATAGAATATAATAATATTCCTCTTATTTTTATATTAATTTAGTAATCTAACAAACGAAACTAATCCCAAAAATTATAGTATAGATATCCTTGAAGAATAATGGCGGACATTGAAACTACGAAAATATTACGTTTTTTGCATGATTTTTATTACAGGGTATTATCAGACGATCTATTCAGGTTCTAAGATAATTCGCGAGAATTTATTTCTAATTTGGAAGATAAAGTAATCATATGGAGAGCTACCCTACTGCTTTCTATAACTCAGGGACGCCGGAAGCATTGTATCTCCAAAGTATTTTATCAAATGTAATTTCCCACCGATCTCGAGTCGAAAACACTAAATTCTATTCTTACACATTTGTATGAATTTTGCTCTATATATTTTTTTTTTTTTTTTTTTTTTTTTTTTTTATATATTATGCGTTCCCTTTGCTACCTTTAACCCCTTCTTTACCGAGATGTGTTTTTAGTTATATTCTAGCTATATTTAGACGATTTTGTGCAGTTTAAGAAGGATCTGTGGTAATAAAAAGGGTTAAATGAGATAGTTCGAAAGTTCTTAATTGCTGGTTACCCATTTTAAACTATAAAATCGTCTAATAGTTGCCAGAATTGAATGAAAAGGATGTCGCCGGTATAGAAAGGGTTAAAACTAATATAATGATAATACAATACACTAACTCATCATCTCAAACAATTGTTGATGCCTTGACCTGCTGCAAGGCTGGTGCGTGTCCGGAAATTGTTCGTACGGTACCTCCGACTGAAGTTAGCGGGGGGAGGGCGGTGTTTGTGTGGGGGCTGACGAGAGAGAGAGAGAGAGAGAGAGAGAGATAAACAAATATATACAGTATACTGTAGAGAGAAAGAGAGAAACAAATATATATAGAGAGAGAAATATATATATATATATATATATATATATATATATATATATATATATATATATAGAGAGAGAGAGAGAGAGAGAGAGAGAGCAATATTGGTAACTTATCCACCTAATTTTAATCTATTCAATGTATATTCCATTTAGTACACCATATCATTATTAAATACACTATTTATCTATCTATATATACTCTCTCTCTCTCTCTCTCTCTCTCTCTCTCTCTCTCTTTCTCTCTCTCTCTCTCTCTCTCTCTCTCCTCTCTCTCTCTCTCGCTCTCTCTCTCTCCGTCTCTCTCCTCTCTCTCTCCTCTCTCTCTCTCCTCTCTCTCTCTCTCTACTCGGCTCTCTCTCTCTCTCTCTCTCTCTCTCTCTCTCTCTCTCTCTCTCTCTCTCTCTCTCTCTCTCTCTCTCTCTCAACTCAATAATACCTTGACAGAGTTTCCCGTAATGAAACTCGCTAATTGACGCACTGAAATATTGGCTTTTGGCGATCATTTAAGCACTGCCAAAGCAATATATTTCGCATGACCTATATGGAGTTCAGTTACCTTTAATTTTTCATTTATATTTTCCGTTAATAAAATGACTGTTCTAAAGCACTTCAATGGGATGTTTGAATGGAGGCTTTTCATTTGTGCTGTACCTATTGTTTGTCTTACTGTTGTCTTTGTTTTTGTT
Source organism: Paralithodes platypus (assembly GCA_032716605.1). Classification (NCBI taxonomy): domain Eukaryota; kingdom Metazoa; phylum Arthropoda; class Malacostraca; order Decapoda; family Lithodidae; genus Paralithodes; species Paralithodes platypus. The sequence goes on along the minus strand of CM064514.1, from coordinate 48,099,958 downwards.
TTGTTTTACCGTTTATATTATTGTTGTTTTCCCTGTTGTTTGTGTATTTGTTTATATTTGGACAGGCATAATTGATTTGCAAAGTATGGACTAATTCAATTTCTGTAGCCTAAACTCTAAAACGAGATCTTTTGGTTTTAATACTATTTTCATTGTCATTTATTATTACCATACTCTGTTCACTATAATTAGCCTAGAAATATTAAATCAAATCTTGGTAACTCAGGAAGGGCTGGAGCAAACGGGCTGTAATTTAAGTGAGATAGTTCGAAGCCTTTTACTTGCTTGAGGCTCTTTATACAATGAATACAATAGTCTAAATTTATACAATGAATATAATAGTCTAAATTTATACAATGAATACAATAGTCTAAATTTATACAATGAATACAATAGTCTAAATTTATACAATGAATACAATAGTCTAAATTTATACAATGAATACAATAGTCTAAATTTATACAATGAATACAATAGTCTAAATTTATACAATGAATACAATAGTCTAAATTTATACAATGAATACAATAGTCTAAATTTATACAATGAATACAATAGTCTAATTTATACAATGATACAATAGTCTAAATTTATATAATGAATACAATAGTCTAAATTTATACAATGAATACAATAGTCTAAATTTATACAATGAATACAATAGTCTAAATTTATACAATGAATACAATAGTCTAAATTTATACAATGAATACAATAGTCTAAATTTATATAATGAATACAATAGTCTAAATTTAGCTAGAATGTAATAAGAAAGACGTCACCGGCAAAGAAGGAGTTATTACATAAATAATAATTAATAATAATAATAATAATAATAATAATAATACTAATACAGTAGAAGGGCCGCTTTGCCCAACATAAAAACAGCATACCCAACTCTGCTACTATTACCACCATCATCACTACTGTCACCATCATCCCTACTACTATCATCATCATCATCACTACTACCACTGTCACCATCAGCACTTTAAGTCACCATCACCAATTCTATTACCATCATCACTACCTTTGTCACCATCATCACTAATAACATTATGATAATATAATACAATACTAATACCGGTACTAATAACCGTTCTCTTAAGGGGAGGTATTTAGTTTGTTCCCTAGACCTCCATCAAGCTTAAAATGACACCCCCTTGAGTCCCTTTCAAGATAAATTTGTACATTTTTCGGTAGAAAAATGTCCCGGCCGAAGGCCGGTTCCTCTTAAATTACAGGCTCGCTATCGCTCGCCAGGATAAAATCGACACCTGAATTGCACGAAAGGTCTTATATGGGGTGAAAGTTCTTAAAATCGCTAAACTAATGTGGCAAACGTTTTATAATATCAAAAGCAATGGGGCTAAACATGAGGGAGAAAGGGGTCAAGAAAAAAATCCCTCAAGTGGAGATCTCCCCTTAAGGGGGTAGTGCTTGGTTTTTGGTCTATATATTTTTGTATTAATTTTTGTTTTAATTTCCTCGCTAGACCTCCATCAAGCTTAGAAAAACACCCCCTAGGGCCTAGACCCCCTTTCAAGATAAATTTGTACATGTCCCGGCCGAAAGGGTTCCTAGAGGCTCGCTATCTCTCGCCAGGAAAACAATTGACACGTAAAGGGCACGAAAGGTCTTAATATTGACAAAAACAATGAGGTGAAAGGTCTCAAAATCGCCAAACTAACGAAACGAACGTCTTAAAACCTCAAAACTAATATGCTAAACATAGGGAGAAGGGGGTCCATAAAAAGCGAGTACTACCATCTTAATAATGTAAGATTGGTTGGATAATGATCATTATCAGTATTTTGTTTTTCCTTCCTTGGGCTATGAGAGGTTGACTTACATTACATTAGGTTTGGTAGGTTACGGGGACCGACCCGCTTTTTTATTTATTTCTGGGTAGTAGCTATTCGACCCCATTCAGCCTACTGTTTTAAGATGTTTATTCTCATCCAGGTGTCGATTTACACCTGACGAGCGATAGCGAGCCAGCATATTTTGACTTATTTTGTACATTTTTCGGTAGAAAAATGTCTCCGGCGAAACCGGATTTCTCCATACAATAACGGCTCGCTATCGCTTGCCAGGAAAAAATCGATACCTGAATGGGAAGAAACGTCTTAAAACAGTAGGCTGAATGGGGCCGAATGGATAAAACCCAGAGAGAAAGGCAGGTCGGTTTCCTTAATTAAGTTAGTTTAGGATATGGATATATTTGAGACGGAGATGGAATGATAGTAACGCATTAATTTAAAGCAATGTACTTGTAATATGTGTAGGCTAGGCTATTTGTATTATTTGTAATTGTATTATTTGTATTAGTTGTATTTTATGTAATGGTACAGTCGGCCAGATTAAGTGATGTCGCGGTACCAAGTCTATTTCGATCAATAATTAGTAGCAGCCCTATTTAAACATTAATTCATCGTTTCGAGTGAGATATAAAAACATGTTCCTATCTTTACACACCCTATTCAACATCTGACAGACATTAGTACAGTACACACCGAGGAAAACGTAATGACAGCCCTTTGTTATTTACTAGGTTAGGAAAAATAGGGTACGGTAGTTCATATAAACAATACGATACCGGTAACTCGGATATAAATTATATTCCTGGATAATATCACACACACACACACACACACACACACACACACACACACACACACACACACACACACACACACACACACACACACACACACACACACACACACACCGAGTAGCAGGATAGATTAAGGGGAGATGGGCCGTTTTTGTATTCTATTAATTCATTTATTCCTTTATTTCTTAGTTTCTTCGCTAGAACTCCACCAAGCTTAGAAATACACCCCATAGACGATAAATTTGTAAATTTTTCTGCAGAAATTTTTTCCGGCCGAAGGCCGGTTTCTCTTAAAATTTCAGGCTCGCCATCGCTCGCCAGGAAAAAAATCGACACCTAAGTGGAACAAACGGTCTTAAAATTGACAACGAAATGGGGCGAAAGGTGTTAAAATCGCCAAACTAATGGGCCGAACGTCCTATAGGCCTAATCTCAAAACAAATGGGGCTTAACACGAGGGAGAAAGGGGACCAGACAAACGACCCACCTCCTCTTAAGAAGGTCCCAAAAGATATCCGGGACAGACAGATTGGGAGGAGTTTCTGGGCGGGGGGGGGGGGGGGACCATAAGGGACAAATGAACCATCAGGTTATAATGGACCCCCCCCCCCCCTTACTAAATAGAGATAGAAAATGGAAGGTCTCTCATTCTGACACGTACGCACACACACTCACTATCTATATATATCTGTCTGTCTCTGTCTGTCTGCCTAAGTGTCTGTCTGTCTGTCTGTCTGTCTGTCTGTCTGTCTATCTATCTATCTGTCTATCTATCTGTTTTCTCCTTCTTCATCAGGTCTACAAGAATTATTGAGCATAATTGACAATGAAGCAAAGGCAATTGATATTGAAATAAATCCTAGTAATCCGTGTATTTTAAGTACAAAAACGATAATGTCAGGGCTCCGATTTTATATTTATATGAAAGTAAGTTAGAAGTTGTACAAGAATGTAGATATCTTGGCTCTGTGATAGATTGCAATTTACATAATGACAAAGACATACCCGGTAATAAGATGCAGGAATAAGTTTTATAACGAATTCAATTGCCTTTTGCGGAGATTTTCTAGCGTTAGCTGTAATTTATTTAGTAAATTATTCCAGAGTTATTGTATGAGTTTTTATGGATCAGAATTGTGGTTCTGTAATAAGAAATGTTATGTCCCATTGAAACAATTTGCAATAGGCTTCCATAAAACAATAAAGAAAATTATGAAGCTAAGATACCGGGAGAGCAACCATAAGGTAGGTCACCTTGCAGAACTAATGACGTCTAATCATTATATAAATTGGCAGATAATCAGGTTTAGTAATAAAATAATCAGTAATCCCTGCCCATATTTAAGAAAATGCCTGGTAAATGTGTCCGAGGATCTGTTCCTGGCTAACGAAGCCAAGTCTGTACTACTTTCAGAGTATAACATTGAAAGCATGATGGAAAATGACATAGATGCCATTAAGTCACGGATACT
>CM064514.1:48020760-48095769 GCA_032716605.1 Paralithodes platypus | reverse complement strand
CTAACACTGAATCATCGAATCCGTAGCCATTTCTAGCAACCAACAATTAATTTTACTTACTTTTTGAAAGATATTCTCGGCGTCCATGGGTTATGTTTGCACAAGAGAACATGTAAATAGGAGTGGTAATCCTTGACAACAATAGCGAGGATTGAGTTGTGTATGTATGTGAGTGCGTGTAATTGGATGGGCAATGAGTGCAAATGAGCTTTCTCAACCGTGTGTGTGAGAGAGCTACATAGAGCTACATAGATACACAGACCACACAGACCTCAAGGTCCTTACTAGGCAGTCTGGCCTTACAAACTATATATGCATATATGCATATCCTATACACATTACAGCACATACACTACATATATATATATATATATATATATATATATATATAATATACATATATATATATTACATACATACATACATATATACATACATACACATATACACACAAACATAGACACATACATACATACACACATACATATATATACAGTATATATATAAATACTGTACAGTGCACAACATACATATACATACATTTTTTTTTTTTTTTTTTTTTTTTTTTTTTTTCATATCACCCCAGCCCTCTACAGGTTGGGGTCAAGCCTTCCCTTGAAAGCGTTTATTGTGTCGCTCTCCACCACTCTCGTGTAGTTTATTCCACTCTGTCGCCACACTGTAGGTGAAGAAACTCTTTGTGACATCTAGGTTTTTTGCCTTTTGGTTGTAATTTCATTCCATTTCCGCTAGTTTGATTAGTATTGTTTAATGTGAATAGTGCATTTACATCGACGTCGAAACCTTTTAGTATCTTAAAGCACTCAATAAGCTGACCCCTCAACCTCCTCTTTTTTAATGAGAACAGGTTCAATCGTCTAAGTCTTTCTTCATATGGTTTATTTCTTAATGAGGTTATCATCTTCGTCGCGCTACGCTGTACTGACTCGAGTCTTACAATGTCCTTGATCAGATAAGGTGACCAGAACTGCACACCATATTCAAGGTGGGGCCTCATCATACTTTTGAACAGTGGCACTATTACGTTTTCATGTTTATATGTAAATTTTCGTTTAATAAAGCCCAATGCTATGTTTGCCGTATTTGCAGCTGCTATACATTGGTCGGAAGTTTTTAGGTTTTCAGATATAAGTACCCTAGGTCTTTTACTACCGTTGCGGTTTTTATTTGTTTGCCATTCATTAGTATTTGTATTTCATATTTCTGCTACCAACCTGCAGCACCTGACATTTATCGACATTGAAGGGCATCTGCCATTTTTTCGACCACTCTGATATCTTGTTTAAATCAGATTGCAACGCATTTCTATCATCTTCGTTCAGGACTGTATTTCCTATTTTTGTATCGTCGGCGAATTTGGAAATGGTGTTGTTTACCCCTACATCAATATCGTTAATGTAAATGAGAAACAGGACCGGTCCAAGGACTGAACCCTGTGGAACTCCACTAGTGACGGCTCCCACTCCGATTCCACTCCATTTATCACCACTCTCTCTCTTCTGTCTGTAAGCCAATTTTTTATCCAAGAGAGAGAGAGAGAGAGAGAGAGAGAGAGAGAGAGAGAGAGAGAGAGAGAAAGTGAGAGAGAGAGAGAGAGAGAGAAAGTGAGAGAGAGAGAGAGAGAGAACGTATTTGTTGTATCAACCTGCAATCCGTGTATGATTTCTGTTTACCTTTATCAGGGCTGCTGCCATAAGGTGACTTTAGCTAATGCTGCTAAGGCATGGTTATGACTTATTCAAATTGTGATATTTACACAACATGCATGCATATTTTCAAAATTTTATCTCAGCAAAAAATATCGACAAGTATTAATTTGCTTCCCACAGACATCAATGATTTAAACAAACAAACAGAGAATACAACATCTAATATTAGCAATCATTGCCCCAATATACGAAGTATGTCGTTTTCAAGCCAAATAATAAGTTAAATTCTCCCTACTAGCGTATAAACGATCCCCATTCTGATTCAAGGGTGCGAAAATATGTAGTATCACGTTTATTTCAGTATAGATGCAGTAGAGTACTGATAAACTGCTGACCGAGACTGTACCTGTAGATATTGAGTGTATATTTGGAGAATAGACTATATATTTGTAGAGAGGGGTGGTAGAGATTGAGAAGATTATAATTGAACTGCTGAGAGTGACTGCCTATTGAGTTTTATGTATTTCCAGGAGAGTGCCATACTGATTCAGAAGAGTAGTTGTATTTTTAGCTCGAGTATTATGTATTTTTAGAAGAGGACGGTATAGATACAGAAGAGTGTAATCTAACTGAGGACTATGACTGTATATTTAGATCGAGTATTAATTTGCATTTTGTTTTTATGTGTTCATTGTTTTTTGTTGTGGTTTGTGTTGTCCCTATTCTGGCTCTGTCTTGATTCGGCCACCCCTCAAGAAATACAATAACAAAAAATATATATATACAAAAATAAATACATAGGAAAAGTGGGGATTGGGCCTGAGTATATACCGGTAGATAGATAGATATAATTATTTGTTTATAGGAGATAATTGTAAATACTCATGACTGTACCTGTAGATATAGAGTATTATCTATTTTTAGGGCGAGGTCTGTAGGTATGGGGTAGTTGGTGGGGGGTTGGGGGGAGTTGTGTGTGTGTGTTGAGGCTGCCATTCATCCCTCTCGGTTTCCATAGTGACTCATCTAAAAATAGTCCTCTTCTCTCTCTCTCTCTCTCTCTCTCTCTCTCTCTCTCTCTCTCTCTCTCTCTCTCTCTCTCTCTCTCTCTCTCTCTCTCTCTCGCTCTCTCTCTCTCTCTCTCTCCTCTCTCTCTCTCTCTCTCTCTCTCTCTCTCTCTCTCTCTCTCTCTCCTTTTATAATATTTACCCTATACTGTATATATAGAGAGAGAGAAAGTTAGATAGATAGATAGGCCTAGATAGATAGATAGATAGATAGATAGATAGATATCACTATTAGTCACCTTCCTCTAACACCCACGTCAGCCACTATTGAATCTCCTTCCTCTAACACCCTCGTAAGTCACTATTGAATCACCTTCCTCTAACACCCTCGTAAGTCACTATTAAGCCACCTTCCTCTAACACCCTCGTAAGTCACTATTAAGTCAGCTTCCTCTTAACACCCTCGTAAGTCACTATTAAGTCAGCTTCCTCTAACACCCTCGTAAGTCACTATTAAGTCACCTTTCCCTAACACCCACGTCAGTCACTATTAAGTCACCTTCCTCTATCACCCACGTTAGTCACTATTAAGTCACCTTCCTCTAACACCCACGTCAGTCACTATTAAGTCACCTTCCTCTAACACCTACGTCAGTCACTATTAAGTCACCTTCCTCTAACACCTACGTCTGTCACTATTAAGTCACCTTCCTCTAAGACCCACGTCAGTCACTATTAAGTCACCTTCCTCTAACACCTACGTCTGTCACTATTAAGTCACCTTTATATAATATCGTCAGTCACTATTAAGTCACCTTTATCTAACTCCCACGTCAGTCACTATTAAGTCACCTCCCTGTAACACCCACGTCAGTCACTATTAAGCCAACTTTCTCTAATATCCTGGTAAATGTATTTAACCTTATAGTAGACTGGTTGGGACGCATTTTCGTCCCATGAGCCTCGCAATTATAAGACATTTCGCCCATTTCGATTTGACGTGTCGCCCTGTTCCGATCTGGATTTTCTGTAAATTAGGAGAAAACGGCCTACCTCTTATGATATTGTTCACAAAAGGGATGCTACGCTCTTGGATTTGGTGGAATTTTCAGCTCTTTAAAGGTCTGTATTATATGGGCTCACTGACATTATATTGGTCCTGAAACCTCCCCCAAGTATCTATCCATAAGTGGGTAGTTGTTGTTGTTCCCCAGACTGCCTGGCCAAACAGCCCCAAGGCCCCGAGCAAGGCCAAGGCCATAATCGAGTGCCTCCACAGAACCGGGAACCCTCCCTGCCTACCACAATAAAGCCTGGGTGACCGAAGCCACTCCATGGTGGGGAGCCAAGGAGGGTGCGGAAACGCCCGGGAAACAAAAGCCCCACCCAGGGCCCTGTGCCCCTCAGCGATTATGAAGAGAAAGTTGAGGGGCAAAGGAAAAATAGTAGTAATATAATATCCCTCTTACACCTCCACACTCACTCTCACTCACTCTCTCTCACACACACACACACACACACACACACACACACACACACACACACACACACACACTCACACACAAATACCGTCGTTTAGTTTAACCTTTCCCAAGTATCTATCCATAAGTGGGTAGCAATATAATATCCCTCTTACACCCACCCACACACACAGTAATTAGTGGGTATCAATATAATATCCCTCTTACACCCACCCACACACACAGTAATTAGCCATCATTATCTAGCCACTCCAAGTCTCAATAGATACTCCAGATAATTAACCCTTGCGGTACCGGTGCCGTCCTTTTAACTTAATTCTGGCGATTATTAGTAGTAGTTATTCAGCTTATTAACAGCCTCCAGCAATTAACAGGCTTCGAATATCTCACTTAACCCCTTTTAATACAACTGATCCTTCTTAACTTGCACAAAATCGTCTAAATGTAGGTAGAATAACAACAAAATGATCGCTGGTACAGAAGGGGTTACAGACCTTTGAACTTAGCGACTTATTGTGTAGGGTACGTGATCCGCTAGGTTCGCCTACAGGGGTTTTCCTCCCACACACGTTTTAATATTAATTATATTTTTGGTCATACGTTAAAAGGGATATTTTTGTTTAGCTTCAGTTATGTTTGACTAGGTAATGTTAATTAAGTTAAGCTATGTGTATATCCAGGCCAGGTAAACCTAGGGGTTGTTGGTCTAGGGAAGGTTTTGGATGTTAGGTATGTGGTTATTGTTGTAACTGCCATACAATGAAAACATATCCAGTACGTATCTTCGTTTCAATATAATATATATGATTCGAACCATACAGGCAGGAGGTCCAGTCACCAATACCACCACGAAGGTTAAAAGTAGAAATCTGATACTTCTACCAGTTTTCCTCCCCAATCTCATCTCTGGTGTGGGATAGCTAGTCTTTTAATCGAAATCCGGCTTCCCCAAGCATGGCAAGTTGTTTAGTTGATGACAAATATAACTGCTAGGGCTAGGATTCGAACCATACAGGCAGGAGGTCCAGTCACCTATACCACCGCGAAGGTTAAAAGGAGAAATCTGATGCTTCTACCAGTATATAAAAACACATAGGTAAATGGAACACACAGATACCAAGAAGACATTTACATAATTCAGTCAGGTAGTTTATGTGTTTATATGATATATTGTATTATTATCATTACTAATAGCCTCTTGAACACATTTCAGGTAAGGGGAGATCGCTCGCAGGTAGCAGTTAAGGGTAATTATTAAACCATTTAATTAATCCTTTACATTAGTGTTCCCGATTGAGCTGAAGAAAGTTATCTGCCAGTTGGAAGACTATTATATAATTATATTATTTAATTAATTTTCTGAGGAGAGAGAGAGAGAGAGAGAGAGCGAGAGAGAGAGAGAGAGAGAGAGCGAGAGAGAGAGCGAGCGAGCGCGAGAGAGAGCGAGCGAGCGCGAGAGAGAGCGAGCGAGCGCGAGAGAGAGCAAGAGCGCGAGAGAGAGCGAGCGAGCGCGAGAGAGAGAGCGAGCGCGAGAGAGAGCAAGCGCGAGAGAGAGAGCGAGCGCGAGAGCGAGAGAGCGAGAGCAAGAGAGCGAGAGCGCGAGAGAGAGCAAGCGCGAGAGAGCGAGCGCGAGAGAGAGCAAGAGCGCGAGAGAGAGCAAGAGCGCGAGAGAGAGCAAGAGCGCGAGAGAGAGCAAGAGCGCGAGAGAGAGCAAGAGCAAGAGCGAGAGAGAGAGAGCAAGAGCGCGAGAGAGAGCAAGAGCGCGAGAGAGAGCAAGAGCGCGAGAGAGAGCAAGAGCGCGAGAGAGAGCAAGAGCGCGAGAGAGAGCAAGAGCGCGAGAGAGGGCAAGAGCGCGAGAGAGGGCAAGAGCGCGAGAGAGCGAGGAGAGAGAGCAAGAGCGCGAGAGAGAGCAAGAGCGCGAGAGAGGGCAAGAGCGCGAGAGAGGGCAAGAGCGCGAGAGAGGGCAAGAGCGCGAGAGACGGCAAGAGCGCGAGAGAGAGCAAGAGCGCGAGAGAGCAAGAGCGCGAGAGAGAGCAAGAGCGCGAGAGAGCAAGAGAGAGAGCAAGAGCGAGAGAGAGAGCAAGAGCGAGAGAGAGAGAGCAAGAGCGAGAGAGAGAGCAAGAGCGAGAGAGAGAGCAAGAGCGAGAGAGAGAGAGAGCAAGAGCGAGAGAGAGAGCGAGAAAGAGAGAGAGAGAGCAAGAGCGAGAGAGAGCAAGAGCGAGAGAGAGAGAGAGAGAGAGAGCGGGCGAGAGAGAGAGAGAGAGCGGGCGAGAGAGAGAGAGAGAGAGCGAGAGCGAGAGCGAGAGCGAGAGCGAGCGAGACAGAGAGAGAGAGAGAGCAAAGGCACATCATTAATTGACTTGCAATACATACTAATAGATCGAGCGAACACACCGGAGTCATGCAACATCTCGTCCAACACTGAAACATCTACGTTTTTTCAGCCCCAACACTAATGAATGAAGTGTGTGTGGGTGTGGGTGTGGGTGTGTGTGTGTGTGGGTGTCTTGGTGTGTGTGTGTGTGTGTGGGTGTGGGTGTCTTGGTGTGTGTGTGTATGTGTGTCTGTGTGTGTAATTACGAACAGATCCGGAACACGGCTTTGATTAACCAGGCGGAGTGGTGGAAACGGTGATAGGGAGGTAGAGGGGAGAAACACAATAAGAGAAGGAGGAGGAGGAGAGGAGGAGAAGAAGGAGAAGGAGGAGGAGGAGCGAAGCCTGGAGGAGAGGCGACCAAGATTGTGGTGGCTGAAATGAAGTGCGAACCTCGAGATTAAAGGGAGATGGGCTGTTTTTTTGGTCTATTAATTCATTTATTCATTTATTTCTTAGTTTCCTTGCTAGACCTCCACCAAGCTTAGAAAAACACCCCCTGCACCCTCCTGCAAGATAAATGTGTACATTTTTTGGTAGAGAAATGTCCCTCTTAAAATTACCGGCTCGCTATCGCTCACCAGAAAAAGATTTACACCTAAATGGCACGAACGGTCTTAACATTGACAATGGAATGGGGCGAAAGGTGTTAAAATCGCCAAACATCGTATATCCACAAAGCAAATGGGGCTTAACATGAGGGAGAAAGGGGACCAGACAAACGGCCCTTCTCCCCTTAATGTAGAAAGAAACGTTGAAAAGGGAAAACGCAAGGCAGAATATGTATTATGCGTGTAATGAAGTGGAATTTAAAGGGACAGTGGCTGTTTGTTTGGTCTATTAATGCATTTATTTACTATATATATATTTTTAGTTTCCTTCCTATAGGCTACCTCCATCAATGTTAGAAAAACACCCCCTATACCCCCCATCAAGATAGATTTGTACATTTTTCGGTAGAGAAATGTCCTGGCCAAAGGCCGTTTCCTCCTAAAATTACAGGCTCGCAATCGCTCGCCAGGAAAAAAATCGACACCTAAATGGCACGAAGGGTCCTAATATGGACAAAGAAATGGGGTGAAAGGTCATAAAATCCCCAAACTAATGGAACCAGTATCTTAAAATCTCAAAACTAGTGGGGTTTAAACATTAGGGAGAAGGGGGTCCAGAAAAAACGCCCTGCCTCCCCTTAAACGAAATAAAAGAACAACGATATGATTCCAGGATTCCAACGATTCCAGGAGGGAAGAGGCGACGAAGATGGCGGCCGAAATGAAGGGCGAAGCTCAAGAGTAATGCAGCAGGAAACATTAAGGGAGAAGAGTATATGCGTGAGGTACAGTTTTTCTGGTCCCCCTTCTTCCTCGTGTTTAGCCTCCATTAGTGCTCAGACTTTAAGACGTTCGGCCCATTAGTTTGACGATTTTAAGACCTTTCGCCCTATTTCTTTGTCAATATTAAGACTTTTCGTGTCATTTAGGTGTCGATTTTTTTCCTGGCGGGCGATAGCGAGCCTGTAATTTAAGAGAATTTTTTCTATCGAAAAATTTACAAATTTATCTTGGAGGGTCTAGGGGGAGTGTTTAATTAAGTTTGATCCAAGCAATGCGAGCTAAGCTCATTGAATAATAGAAGGTGCTGAAAAAAATATATAATATATATATTTTTTGGGTAGCACAAATTTCGACATGAAAAAGGTCGAATCTTGGAAAATATTTGAGATTTGGCCATTTTCTAAACGCTCTGCCCTTGCTATATAGTCGTATATATAGTGTGTAGAAGGGGAACGAAGCAGAGCAATATACAAAAGTGTCATTACACTTGGGAGTTGCCATATATGATCTCTGAAAATCGCAAAACTATTATTATCATAGCTTTATTCCCATAATTTTTGGGAACATAGCTTAGTTTCTCCTACCAGAGACGTTTTCTATTACTAAGCTGTTAAAGAAAACCAATTTATATGGGTTACTCATGTAGAAAGCATCATTCAGCAGCCCTTACACAAACTTTCCCAAGACATTTTATATAAATCCATGATATTGGGGCCACAGGGGGGGGGGGGGGGGGGGGGGGCGCTAGGGATGTCATATGGGTGTTTATACCCTCATATGATAGTTTCTGTTGTTTACAGAAGCCTTTTAGACAAACAAGACAAAACAAAACAAAAAATTGGCTGAAGGGGAACAATTTCGTTGATTGGGGTGTGTGGGTGAACCCCCGTTTGGGGGGGTTATGGATGCGATATGTTTTTTTTTTTGCCCTCCTATGCTATTTTCCTATGTCGAAAGAAGCATTTTAGAAGAAGAAAAACAAAAATGCGATGTAAGGTTCAACCTCCCCTTGCAGAAAGAAACGTTGAACGGGAACTACTGAACGCGAGGGAATAATGGGCGAGTCATAAAGCTGAATTTAAGGGGAGATGGGTTGTTTTTCTGGTCCCCCTTCTTCCTCATGTTTAGCCCCATTAGTTTTCAGATTTGAAGACGTTCGCCCAATTAGTTTGTTGATTTAAAACCCTTTCGTCCCATTTTCTATTATATCAATATCAAGACCTTTTGTGCCATTTAGGTGCCCTTTTTTTCCTGGCGAGCGATAGCGAGCCTGTAACTTTAAGAGAAACCGGCCTTTGGCCGGGAAATTTTTCTATCGAAAAATGTACAAATTTATCTTGAAGGGGGGGGGGGGGCTAGGAAGTTTTTTTTTTAAAGCTTGATGAAGGTTTAGCGAGGGAGAAAAAAAAATTAACATATAAAAATAGACCCCCCAAAAAAAATAACCACTGTCCCCTTAAAACAAAACAAAAGCCAAAGCAAATGCTGATATGCTGAAGGAAGGAGGAGAGGCGAAGACTGTGGCTGAAATGACGGGCGACACTCGAGATTACAAGCGAAGAAAATGGAGTATATATTCATGTTTGGCATATCCGGGAAAGAGGTATACTAATAATAATAATGATATACAATTGAAGATGAGGGAAGACAAGAGGAGAGGCGGCGAAGAGTGTGCCTGAAATGATGTGCGGACCTCAAGATTAAGGGGAATTTTGTATATTTATCAAAATTAATAACTTATTTATTCATATATTATAGTTTCCTCCCTAGACCTACATCAACCATTCAAATATACCCCCCGAGACCCACCTTTGAGATAAATATGCGCAGCTTTTCGTAGAGAAATGCTCCGGTCGAAGGCCGATTCCTCCTAAATTGCAAACTCGCTATCGCTCGTCAGGAACACACTCGACACCTAAGTGGGACGAAAGGTCTTAACATTTAACAAGTAAATGGGGCAAAAGGTCTTAAAATCGCCAAACTAATTGGACGAACTTCTTAAAATCGCCGAACTAATGGGACGACCTTCTTAAAATCTCAGAACTAATGGGGCTAAACAAGAGGAAGAAGGGAGGTTCAGAACGCCCCCCTTCCCCCTTAAGAGGAGATTGGCTCGTTTTATTTTATGTTATTTCAATTAATCCTTTATTTCTTAGTTTTCTCGCTAAACCTCCATATCAAGCTTAAACAAAACAAAACCTAGACCCCTCTGCAAGATAAATTTGTACATTTTTCGGTAGAAAAATGTCCCGGCCGAAGGCTGGTTCCTCTTAAAATATCAGGCTCGCTGTCGCTCGCCAGGAAAAAATCGACACCTAAATGGCACGAAAGTTCTTAAAATTGACAACGAAATGGGACGAAAGGTGTTAAAATCGCCTAACTAATGGGTCTTATAATCTCCAAACAAATGGGGGTTAACACGAGGGAGAAAGGGGACCAGAAAAACGGCCCACCCCCCTTAACCCCTTCAGACATATATGACGCAGAGGTTGCCAGATTAGCAATAAGAAATAGAGTTCTCTCACTCTTATAATTACCTCTCCAAAATTAGTTTTCTGCCCACATCTAACTCAAAGACAACTGCAGAGGTTGAAGTAACTAAAATAAAGGTTTGTAAAAAACCCTGATGGTAATAAAGGCTTTAAAGTATCCCTAATAGGCTCAAAATTGCGTCATATGTCGGAGAGGGTTAAAATGACATGCGAACCTCGAGATTACAAGGGGAGACGTGGAATTTAGGAATGTTTTGTGTGTACGGTCGCGCTAATAAAGAATTTCCCAGCTGTCATTACGTTTGGCTTGCTCTATGCTGTATTAATGTCTGTCAGATGTTGAATAGGGCGGGTAAGTGTAGGCACATGTTTGTATATTTCACTCGATATGAAGACATGAAGCTTAGATATGGCTGTTACCAATTATGGATCAAAACATAATTGGTGCCCAGACATCACTTATTAGCGCAATTGTACGAGAATAGAGTAATGCCACGCAGGCGCGCTCCGGCAACTCGGGCCCGCTCCGGCAACTAACATTGAGAGGATTTTGGGGAGAAATGAGGAAAGGCGACGAAGATTGTGGTTGAAACGAAATGCGAACCTCGAGATTATAGTTTAAGACAAAATGATGGTGAAAGGGGAACAAAGGAATAAGTAACACCCCGTTCTTAACATTAATCATCAATTACAAACCCCAATGTACTTGGATAAACTAATGAAAGCATTATGGTCCTCCCGGGATTCGAACTCGGGACACCACACCCAGAACATAAGCACCTAAACCATTACACCACCAACACAGTTATGTCATACGTGTAATGTAGTTGAAGCTCGAGAAAAGGAAAAACACCCGACGATATACGGTTTGAGGAAGGAAGGAAGGCAGGAAGGAAGAAAGAAAGGAAGGAAGGAAGGGAGGGAGACGAAGTTGGTGTTTAAGCCCATCTGTACCGACGTCGTTTTTTTTGTTTTCTTTCTTTTTCTTTTTTTATTCTAGCTATATTTAGACGATTTTATGAATCTTCGGAAGCATCTGTGGTAGCTCAAAGGATTATGTGAGACAGTTTGTAGCGTTTTTATTGTTAGAGGCCCTTCCTAAGCTGAATAACATCATCTAATAGTTGCCAGGATATAATGGAAAGGACGTCACCGGTGCTAGACGGGTTAAGGGGGGTCACCGGTTTTTGTTTTTAGCTTTCTCTCCTTTTCTCTCTTTAACTGACTTGTATGGCATTGTATGGAGAAATCCGGTTGAGACATTTTTCTATCAAAAAATTTAAAAATTTAGCTTGCTGTCAAAACAAAAAAATATATATGCTGGCTCGCTACCGCTTGCCAGGAAAATATTGACACCTAGATGGGGGTAAACGTCTTAAAACAGTAGGCTGAATGGGGCCGAATGGATACAAGCCAAAGAGAGAGGGAGAGAAAGAGAAAAAAAAAGCGAGGTGGGCTCCCTTAAAATAAAATGCGACCCTCGAGATTACTAAGGCAGGCATGGAATTATAGTCGATTCATTATAGGTCGGCCAGAAATCCTCACCACCAACCTCTATAACTCCGGTATCACACGAGAGCTTTTATACCCCCATCAAGATAAATTTGTACATTTTTCGATAGAAAATTTCCCGGCCGAAGGCCGATTACTACTGTATCACAGGCTCGCTATCGACACCTAAATTGTACGAAAGGTCTAAAGATTGACAAAGAAATGTGGCAAAAAGTTCTTAAAACTCCCAAACTAATGCGGTGAACGTCTTACAACACGAGGGAGAAGGGGGACCAGAACAAAAACAAAATTAACCCCTACCCCCCTTAAATGAAGTGCTTACCTGAAGATTACGGCAACAAATATAGCTTTGATGGGGTAAGGAAAGACAGGGGATATTATGCATGTATTACAGTTGAATCTCGAGACAATGAAAAACGGTGATATGGAATGAGAGGGTGGAGGAAGGAAGGACCTCAAGATTAAAACAAAAGACAGTGATAGGGTAAGGGAAAGAAAGAAAAAACAGATGAAAAGATAAAACTGATTAAAACAAAAGACAGTGATAGGGTAAGGGAAAGAAAGGAAAAACAGATGAAAAGATAAAACAGATTAAAACAAAAAACAGTGATAGGGTAAGGGAAAGAAAGAAAAAACAGATGCAAAGATAAAACAGATTAAAACAAAAAACAGTGATAGGGTAAGGGAAAGAAAGGAAAAACAGATGAAAAGATAAAACAGATTAAAACACAAAACAGTGATAGAGTAAGGGAAAGAAAAAACACGAAAAGATAAA
Organism: Paralithodes platypus; assembly: GCA_032716605.1. NCBI lineage: Eukaryota > Metazoa > Arthropoda > Malacostraca > Decapoda > Lithodidae > Paralithodes > Paralithodes platypus. The sequence goes on along the minus strand of CM064514.1, from coordinate 48,083,124 downwards.
ACAGATTAAAACAAAAAACAGTGATAGGGTAAGGGAAAGAAAAAACACGAAAAGATAAAACAGATTAAAACAATAAACAGTGATGTGGTAAGGGAAAGAAAAACATTAGATGGACATAGTGATTGGAGTAATGTGTAAATCTCGAAGACAAATTTGTTAAGGGGGCCCACCTTGTTTTGTTTTTCTCTCCCTCTCTCTATCTCTGGGTTGTATCCATTTGGCCCCATTCAGCTTACTGTTATAAGACGTTTATCCCCATCTAGGTGTCGATCTTTTCCTGGCGAGCGGTAGCGAGCCAGCATATTTTTATAAATATTCTTGACAGCAGGCTAAATTTGTACATTTTTCGATAGGAAAATGTCTCTGGCGAAGCCGGATATCTCCATACAATGCTGGCTCGCGACAAATCGACGCCTGGATGGGGATAAACGTCTTAAAATATTAGGCTGAATGGGGCCGAATGGATACAAGCCAGAGAAAGAGAGAAAAGGAGAGAAAACAAGTACTGTAGGTCACCCCCTCTAAGGAATAGCAGGATGAGGGAAGAAAGGAACAGCATGAAGAGCGGGAGATAAATGAAGTACGAACACTAAGATTACAGGAGACAAAGAAGATAGCATACAAGAAAGCGAAGGGATGAAGGGGGTAGTGCTTGGTTTTGGGTCTATATATATCTATTATTTGATTTTTGAGTTTCCTCACTAGACTTCCATCAAGCTTAAAAAAACACCCCGTAGACCCCCTTTCAAGATAAATTTGTACATTTTTCGGTAGAAAATGTCCCAGCCGAAGGCTGGTTCCTTCTAAAATTACAGGCTCGCTATCGCTCGCCAGGAAAAAATTAACACGTAATTGTCACGAAAGATCGTAATATTGACAAAGAAATGGGGCGAAAGGTCTCAAAATCGCCAAACTAACGGAAAGAACGTCTTAAAATATCAAAACTAATATGCTAAACATGAGGGAGAAGGGGAGTCCATTAAAAGCGAGTACTACCCCCTTAATAATATCCGTGGAATATAATTAAATCTCGAAAAAAAAGTAGTTGAAAAGGCGAAGTGGATTTCTGGAATGAAGGCGGAGAGTCTAAGATTAAGTCCGAAATGAAGTGTAGATAGATAACAAAGGAGAGGACATGCATACTAACCCGTTAATTATATTGCGGTGATTAGTAGACGATTTTATTCAGATTGGAAAGGACCTGTAGCAATGATAAAGGCTTCAAACTATCTCAACCAACCCTTTTGCCTATACCTCAGATCTTTCCCAAGCTGCCTAATATCGTCTAAATATTATAGCTAGAATAAAATGTACCCCACGTCGCTGATGCTGTACTCAAAGGGTTAAGATGGTCAGGGCAGAATGTTAATAATGTGCGAATAAGATTGTGCTGTGGAAGTGGGAGTCTCGAAAACCTTAAGGGCGTATTTATTTGCTCAGTTATATATTTTGTTATTATTATTTTAAGTTTCCTCCCTATACCTCCATCAAGCTTAAAAAAAGAACACCTCCTCAAGACCCTCCTTCAAGATAAATTTGTACATTTTTCGATAGAAAAATTTCCCGGCCAAAGGCCGGTTCCTTACAGGCTCGCTACAGCTCGCCAGGAAAAAATCGACACCTAAATGACACGAAAAGTCATAATATTGACAAAGAAATGGGACGAAAGGTCTTAAAATCGCCAAACTAATTAGCCGAACGTCTTAGAATATAAAACAACTAATGGGCCTAATCACGAGGGAGAAGGGGGCCCATAAAAACGACCCATCTTCCCTTAACCAATTCAGTACCAGTGCCGTCCTTTTCATTATAATCTGGCTACTATTAGACGATTTTACTCGGCTTAAAAAAGGCCTCGAGCAATTAACAGGCTTCGAACGCTCCTAATTAAAATTTTGTTTACTACCACAGCTCGCTATCGCTCGCCAGGTATAAATCGACACCTGGATGGGGATAATCGTCTTAAAACAGTAGGCTGAATGGGGCCGAATGGATACAACCCAGAGAAGAAAAAAAAAAAAAAAAAAAGGTCACCCCCCCTTAATGAAACCGTCTTCATTTACGAGAAGCCCATCTTTTTGTATCATCAATAATAGTATCACATGTAATAATATAATGTACGCTCGCGCTAATAAGTTATGTCCCAGCTGTCATTCCGTTTGGCGGCTTGCTCTGTGCTGTATTAATGTCTGTCAGATGTTGAATAGGGTGGGTATGTGTAGGGACATGTTTGTATATTTCACTCGATATGAGGAAATGAAGCTTAGATATTGCCGATACCAATTATTGATCAAAACATAATTGGTGCCGAGCCATCACTTATTAACGCGACTGTACTGAATATTAAAGTGAGTGATTTATGGAGCCAGAGGGCCTTCTATGGTGTAGCCTATTAATTAAGGGGGGTCACCGTTTTTGTTTTATCTTTCTCTCCTTTTCTCTCTTTCTATGGCTTGTATCCATTCGGCCCCATTCAGCCAACTGTTTTAAGACGTTTTTCCTCATCCAGGTGCCAATTTCTTCCTGGCGAGCGATAGAGAGCCAGCATTGTATGGAGAAATCCGGCTACTCCGGGGACATTTTTCTATTGAAAAATGTAAATATTTAGCTTGCTGTCAAAACAAAAAATATATATGCTGGCTCCCTACCGCTCGCCAGGAAAATGTTGACACCTGGATGGGGGTAAACTTCTTACAGTAGGCTGAATGGGGCCGAATGGATACAAGCCAGGGAAAGAGAGTAAAGGAGAGAAAGATACACAACAAAAACGGTGACCCACCTTAAGGAAATACGGAATTTAGGCTATGCCAGGAGAGAAATGAGAATCGCAAGAGAAGAAGAAAACACAAATAGAGTAAGCGAAGACAAATGAGAGACAGATTATGCAAAGACTATGTCATAAATCAGTGAGAATCGCAAGAAAAGCAGAAAACACTAAAAGAGTAAGCAAGAAAAAAGAAGATAATGAGTGGAAAATGAGTGGAAGTGGAAGATTAGTATAAAGACTATATCATAAAGGAGTGAGAATCGCAAGAAAAGCAGAAAACACTAAAAGAGTAAGCAAGAAAAAAGAAGATAATGAGTGGAAAATGAGTGGAAGTGGAAGATTAGTATAAAGACTATATCATAAAGGAGTGAGAATCGCAAGAAATCTAATAGAGTAAGGAAGGAAAAATAAGAAACTGAGAGGAAGATAATGCAAAGACTATGCCATAAATGAATGAGAATCGCAAGCAAAAAAGAAAACCAAAAATAAGTCAGAAAAGAATAATGAAAGGAAGATTATGCAAAGACGATACCACAAATATCCCCAGAAAAGAAAGAGGATAGAAAGTGGGAAAGTCGGAGAAAAAAAGCAGTAAGATTTTGCCCCAGAATGAAGTGCGGGTTTAGAGAATAAGAAGGTGGAAGAGCAGCACTGAGCGAGGAGAGCTGAGAGATAACACAAAACATATGCCAGTAAATGTAGTGGGAGGAACAAGAATAGAAGATAAACTGTGATATAATGCGAGAACAGCTGAGAGGAGTCGAGTATTTGTTTATAGCACAGAAAATAGGCCAGCAAGTGAAGGTGGAGGAGCAAGAATAGAAGATAAACTGCGAGATAATGCGAGAACAAGTGAGAGGAGTCTTGTCTAGGTATACAATGTCACTCTCGAACAGAAGAAGAATGAATATGGCTAGGAAAAGATAGTGGCGAAGATGTACGGTATGAATCACAAATACTCTTGATAGGCTAAGACATTGTATGTAGGAGAGAAAGATGGGAAAACAGTCTCTTTCTTCTCTCTCTCTCTCTCTGTCTCTCTCTCTCTCTCTCTCTCTCTCTGTCTCTGTCTCTGTCTCTGTCTCTGTCTTTCTCTCTCTCTCTCTCTCTCTCTCTCTCTCTCTCTGTATATGATATATATATATATATATATACACCGTATATATATTCCACAACATTGTAATTATCTTTATTAGAGGGCGGGTAATAAACAGTCGGAAGTACAAGATAAAAAGGAAGCGAGAGTATGATTAAGTCAGGAATATAATGTCAACCCCAAGAAAGGAACTAGAATATTGTGACGGAAAATGCGAAAAGGAGAGACGCATAATTTTCCAGGCATTAGGTTTTACAATCACAAAAATAAAAAGAGCTAAAGAATGAGCACGAAAATAAAAATAAAGAAGACTTGCTCAAAGGATGATTGTACTAGGAAATAAAGAAGACTTGCGCAAAGGATGATTGTACTAGGAAATAAAGAAGACTTGCGCAAAGGATGATTGTACTAGGAAATAAAGAAGACTTGCGCAAAGGATGATTGTACTAGGAAATAAAGAAGACTTGCACAAAGGATGATTGTACTAGGAAATAAAGAAGACTTGCGCAAAGGATGATTGTACTAGGAAATAAGAAGACTTGCGCAAAGGATGATTGTACTAGGAAATAAGAATTGTAAATAGAAATACTGAACATGTGCAGGTAGAAAGTTGTACACTAAACAAATCAGGCAAGAACGAAATGTCAATTGAGAAATAGTAAGATTTTGTTACTTTATGACAAGAACAAAGTGTAAATCTCGAGTAGAATCAGTGTAAATAGAGGTTAAATGGACAAAGGAGAACGGAGGATGGTTAAAGGGGGTCACCTGCTTTTTTTCTCTCCTTTTCTCTCTTTCTCTGGGTTGTATTCATTCGGCCCTATTCACCCTACTGATTTAAGATTTTTATTTTTTGTCTATATTCCAACTACTCCCTCTCGGGCATAGGCTGATAGCCTTTACACTCTAACGCTGAACATGGTGAGGCCCGTGTGGTCTTGCTCCAGTCTAGGGAGTGAGACATGCAAAGCTTCACGGCTCGAAGCTACTCCATCTCTGAAGCTGCCTCGCCTCTGCACTTCACAGTCTCATCCCCTAGACTCGGACCCTCACTCTCATAACGCCACCTATTGAGCAATTAACTCACTAGGCATTGCCCCCCTGTAGCATATTTTTTAATATGGGAATATTCATACAATGCTATTTAATCAGGAAACAATGAGGATATTTTTTGGCATTTCGGTGAGCTGTGGTAATGCACTGATACTCTAGGTACAGCACAAATTCCATCCCAATAATATCTTCCCATTGACATATTGGGATTCGAACCTGGGTCCATTGGATTACTGATCCCCTTGTAGGTGTTAATGTCTTCCTGGCGAGCGATAGCGAGCCAGCATTGTATGGAGAAATCCGGCTTCGCCAGATACATTTTTCTATCGAAAAATGTACAAATTTAGCCTGCTGTCAAAAACATTTTATAAAATATGCTGGCTCGCTACCGCTCGCCAGGAAAAAATCGACACCTGGATGGAGATAAACGTCTTAGAACAGGAGGCTGAATGGGGCCGAATGGATACAACCCAGAGAGAGAGAGAGAGGGAGAGAGAGCAAAAAAACGAAGTGGGCCCCCTTAAGCCATAAATGATATGGTCTCACATTAAAAGATAAAGTCGGGCGAGCAAAAAAGGGTAAAATGAAAAGGGAAAGGGAAGATTATCGGACGAACTTAATATGCAACACAAGACAACACATATGTGGATAGTGAGAAGGTAATCAAGGAACAGAGTTGATGACAAGTTAAAGTGAAGATTAAACAGTGATTTGTAAATAATAATAATAATAATAATAATAATAATAATAATAGTAATAATAAATAATGAAATCAAGAAATAGGCCTGTAGAATAAATAAATAAATTTAAATAAAATAAATAGATAAATAAATAAATAAAATAAATTAAGTTAAAGTGAAGAATAAACCGTGAGTTGTAAAACAAAAAAATAATAAAATAATAATAATAAAACATAATAAATAGGGAAATAAAGACATAGGCCTGTAGAATAAATACATAAATATAAGTGGGGAGAATAAATATTGATAGTTGTAAACAAAAAGGAGATGATCTATCTATCTATTTACTCAGGCCCAATCCCCATTTTTCCAATTTTTTCTTTTCTTTTTCCCTTTTTTCCTATTTTTTTTGGAGGGGGGGGGGGGCTGACTCAAGACAGAGAAAGAACAGGGAAAACACAAAACACAACATAAAACAACAAACACACACAGACAAAACACAAATTCACACACATCTAGGTCACCCAGGAGAAGACCCAGAGACCAGGGTCACCAAGGTCCCTCCAGCACTCTCCCGGCCCCTGACCACTCGGAGAAGCTCCGATCTCGGCAGGCAGACATGCAGCGGAGACGAAGCCACAAGCCCGCCCACCACACTTCCAGGCGCACCCTTCATATTAATCGTCTCCCCGGGCCAGGCACCTGATGGACTATTATCTAGTCCAATTTGCACCCGATCCCTTCCCCCAAATGACCACGTGTTCACTCATCTATTCACAAGCATTCTCCATTTATTCCTGTTTATTACCACTTCCTTTGCCTGATCTATAGTCATTCCTATATCATCCAAAGCTTGTCTTACACAGTCTCTCCATCTCAATTGGGTCTTCTTGACCTTCTATCTCCCCTTGTATCTGACTCACATATTCTCTTTATAACCCTTTCATCTCCCATTTGTTCAACATGACTATACCAGCTCAGCACCCTTCTGTCCACTCTGGCTGACAAATGTTCCTGCTGCCCCTCTCTCCTACGTAGGCTATCTCTTCATTCCTCAATCTGTATATACGAGTAACTCCACACATACATCTCAAGCAGCTCATCTCCATCACATCCAGCTTTCTTCTCTCGTTTTCCTTCAGAGCCCATGTCTCAGCCCCATACATCACTGTTGGCACAACAATTCCTTGATACATTGCACTTTTTACTTTCATTCCGAGATTTCTCGTCTTCCACATACTTCCCATTGCTCAGAAAACCTTCCTTCCTTCACACACTCTCTGTTTTACACATATATATATATATATATATATATATATATATATATATATATGCAAGAAAGTCACAGCAACACGTGTACTTATAATATGCTAAATATCCACGGGGAAGGAAGGAAAATAAACACGGAGTCCCAAGCGCTTTCGTGTATTACATCTTCAGGGGACAGAGGACAGACAGAGAATGGTCATATACAGTGTAATATTATTGAAGTGCGAAAACCTAAACGAAAAATATTAAAAACTCATACTAAGTAATATAAAAATATAAAGGAAAGACAGAGTGATATTCAATAGAAGACTCAAAGGATTATTTGAGGTTTCGATTATACTAAAATCTCGTCATGAAATACATACCGGTTCAGTATATTAAAAAAAAAAAAAAAAAAAAAAAAAAAAAAAATAATAATAACGATCAATAAACAATGGTTTCGAATTGTGACAAAAGATCGAGTCAATATATGAGTTAAAATACAGAAGGTGTTGTATGTCTGAAGCAATTATAACACCTTATCTCCAATTACAAATATATAAAACCCTAAATGTTGATTTGTTTACAAATACAATTATCAATGAAATTATCTAGTTTGTACATGCCACTGCTTATATTCATGTTTATATTATCTGTATGCTTAATGAAACTAGATTCTATTATATTCCGGTCAACATATGATTTACACGAAACAATTGATTAAGCATTATCCCAATCAATATTGTGTTCATAATCTCGAACATATATAAAGACACCGTTTGAGACTTGTCCTGTTTGAACGCTTGTCACATGTTGTTTAATTAGAATGGCTAGTTGTTTTCCAGTTTGTCCAATATATACCTTATTACAATTTTTGCAAGGGAGTTTATATATACATCCACCGTACATATCAGGACAATTCTTTATGAGTATATTCTTAACAGTATTGCTGTTACAAAAAACAATATTAACATTAAACTGTTTCAGCATAGGAAGTACCTGGAGGAGATTAGCGTTGTATGGTAACTTTAGCATATTATGAAAATTAGTTTCTGGTTTAGGATTAACTCTATAAAATGATTGGACTCCGTGTTTATTTTCCTACCTTCCTTGTGGATATTTAGCATATATATATACAGTATATATATATATATACAGTATATATATATATATATATATATATATATATATATAATATATATATATAGATATAGATATGGGTGTGTGGATACGAGCTAGTCACACGAGAATAGCAATCTAGAGCGCTACACACACATGTTATAAAATGAAGAAAAAATAGTGCAAGAAACGCAAAGGAATAAATCTGCAAGACAGATTACAAGAGCTAGGTATCGGAAAACAGGGAGTGCTGAGTGTGGTGGGTTTGCGATTTTTTGTTTTATTTTATTTTTTTAACGTAGATCACATTTATCAACTCTGCGTAAGCAGTGGTATCGCCCCCCGTATAGTGGTACATGCAAACCGAAATGTCTGTCTGTCTGTCCGTCCGAGAACTCCTCCTAGACCAGGGGTGTCAAACTCATTTGCTCTGGCGGGCCAAATTTTACACGGTACAATATTGTAGGGCCGCATTAACCCCTTCTGTACCGGCGACGTCTTTTATATTTTATTTTAGCTATGTTTACAGGATATTGTGCAGTTTAAGAAGGATCTGTGGTAGTACAAAGGAATAAGTGTGATAGTTCGAAGCCTATCAATTGCTGGAGGCCCTTTTGAAACTGAATAAAATCGTCAAATAGTAGCAATATTAAAGTTAAAAAGACGTGGCTGGTACAGAAGGGGTTACTGGGGTTAAGGGGTTAACTACCACTAATCCTTCTTAAGCTGCATAATAGCGTCTAAATATAGCTAGAATAAATGTTAACAAGACGTCGCTGGTACTCAAAGGGTAAATATATAATATAATCCACTGGATGTTGGGTAAGTATTACCATTTGTAAGCCGTGGATCAGGTTCAATCACTGATTGAAACTGCTTCGAAACATTAGGCTTGAACTTCAATCCGTTTTCTCTCACTTTTTACTATTAAAGAGAACGTGAGGTTATAAGAACGGCATCAATAACTTGTAGTATTTTGTCTTATACAGGTACAGTCACGAGCATAAATACTGCAACACCAACCAGATGATATTCGCCCCTTCGTCTCCAAAGGTATTGCGAAACTTTGTATTCAAACTCACAATGATTTCTATATATCATTCAAGCTACCGCCAAACGATTTTATTCAGCTTAGTATAAACCTCTCGTGAGTATAAACCTCTCGTGATGAAAGAGTTGGCGTTATCTGGTTGATGTCGCAGTATTTATGGTCGTGACTGTACAATCGTGATCAAGACATTCTAGACATTTTTTTAGAGACACAGTAAGGACGCACGGTCGAACTATTTTGGAAAACTGCTTGAGACATTTAGATCACATTTACTTCGATTTGTTAGTTAATCCATGCAGTACGGTACCGGTGACATTGTTAGTTAATCCATGCAGTACGGTACCGGTGACATTGTTAGTTAATCCATGCAGTACGGTACCGGTGACATTGTTAGTTAATCCATGCAGTACGGTACCGGTGACATTGTTAGTTAATCCATGCAGTACGGTACCGGTGACATTGTTAGTTAATCCATGCAGTACGGTACCGGTGACATTGTTAGTTAATCCATGCAGTACGGTACCGGTGACATTGTTATTTAATCCATGCAGTACGGTACCGGTGACATTGTTAGTTAATCCATGCAGTACGGTACCGGTGACATTGTTAGTTAATCCATGCAGTACGGTACCGGTGACATTGTTTTTATTATATTCTGGCTGCTAGTAGACGAATTTGTTCAGCTTAGGAAGGACATCTACACATTAACAGGCTGCAGACTATAGGTCCACATGCTTTCATTAATTTCATTGGGAAGTGTTTGGTGTTGGGAGTGAAATAGATAAATATGATTAATCCTTATAGCTACCATATATCCTTCCTAAGCTACATGCATTTGTCTAAATATAGCTGGGATAAAATAAAAAAGACGTAACTGTACTCATGTGTAAATGCTTGCATGCCTTGTCGCAGTGTCAATAACGTTTTCCTCCACATTTTCTATATATTTTCGCTTTCTCCATCTTTCACTTGAGCCAATACATGTAGTTGTATTTATCCGTAGTGTAGTGTATTGCTATTTTACGTTTATAATCTCGCGTTCGGTATAATTAATTTAGGTAAGTCTATATATGTGTTAATGTATATACCCGTAGCGTATTTTACTTAAATGTTCTTGTATATATGATTATACTATTCCTTGTCCCGTCTGCATAAGCCGTATGTCTCATCTCACCTTTGGTATTCTCTCTGTGCTTACCCTATTGAATGGCCAGTTTAAATACTAACCCTTTTAGCCTTGGGAAATCGTTCTTTTAAAACCTAAATGTAGTATAAAGTTTGCTATAGACGATAATTAGCGTTCGTAGGTTTAGTTTATATGCCCGGTATCCATTTAAATCGGTCCCAGATTAGATGAAGTAGCAACATAAGGTGGGGTTGTTGATGTGCGCATGATCGGGCAAGCACGGGTACCAACTGAACGTATGATAGTCACCTCTTACCTACCGTAGTCATTTGTACCATAACCTCTACGTTGTTCCATATTTAGTACCCACGTATGAGAGTAAAAACAAGAGTAACATTAGTTTTATATTTAACTGATGGAAAATATTAATTCACGTGAAGACTAATGTGTGTGTATTTCATTGCGTCTCCCGTGAATGGTTGGCAGACCGGAAGCTCCACCCTCCCTGCCCCTCCTCCTCTCACTCGCATGTTTCCCCGGGCCGTGCCTCGTGTGTCTCTTAGAATGTGTGTGCTTTATTTGTTTGCGTGTGCGTTTAATGGCTTGCAACCTCACCTGGATACTAGCTTGCGTGTGGGTCATCCGGATACTAGGTTACGTGTGTTCTCCATGTACGTGTGCGTGACTGTAGCACAGTAACTAGTGAAGTGACCGTTCTGGACTAAGGCTTGACTCTTCCGTTCTTCGTAGGTGGTGATGGCGGCGGTGAGATTGTCCTGTGCTGACTGGACTTCCGAGTTGGCTGCCTCCCTGACTTCAGCAAGGTAGGTTGTTGTTCAGGAGTTTATTTCTGGCGTTAAATGTTTTTTCTTCTTCTGGCATTGGACTCCATTTCCTTTCTATGTTTTTTTGTGATTTTGTATTTGTCACATTCATACCCATCCGTACCCACCTAAGCTCATCCACATCAATCCACTGACATCCATACCCACCCACCATCATCCACACCCACCCACTATCATCCACACCCACCCACTATCATCCACACCCACCCACCTCCCACACCCTCCACCACACCCTCCCACCACCATCCACACCCTCCCACCCACCCACCCACCAGTCACCACCATCCACACCCTCCCACCGACATCCACACCCACCCACCACCATCCACACCCTCCCACTGACATCCACACCAACCCACCGACATCCACACCCGCCCAACGACATCCGCACCCGCCCACCGACATCCGCACCCGCCCAGCGACATCCACACCCGCCCACCCACCGACATCCACACCACCCACCGACATCCACACCCACCCCCACCGAACATCCACACCCACCCACCCACCGACATCCACACCCACCCACCGACATCCACCAACATCCACACCCACCCACCGACATCCACCAACATCCACACCCACCCACCGACATCCACACCCCCCCACCACCGACATCCCACCCACCGACATCCACACCCACCCACCCACCGACATCCACACCCACCCCCACCCACCGACATCCACACCCACCCACCGACATCCACATCCACCCACCGACATCCACACCCACCCACCGACATCCACACCCACCCACCGACATCCACAACCACCCACCGACATCCACACCCACCCACCGACATCCACACCCACCCACCGACATCCACACCCACCCAACCACCCACATCCACACCCACCCACACCGACATCCACCCACCCACCCACCCACCGACATCCCACACCCACCCACCAACATCCACACCCACCCACCCACCGACATCCACACACCCAACCACCCACCGACATCCACACCCAACCACCCACCGACATCCACACCCAACCACCCACCGACATCCACACCCACCCACCCACTGACATCCACACCCACCCACCTACCACATCCACACCCACCGACATCCACACCCACCACCCACCGACATCCACACCCACCCACCCACGACATCCACACCCACCCACCTACCGACATCCACACCCACCACTGACATCCACACCCACCCACTGACATCCACACCCACCCACTGACATCCACACCCACCAACATCCACACCCACCCACTAACATCCACACCCACCCACCCACATCCACATCCACCACCACCCACCGACATCCACACCCACCCTCCCACCCACCACCATCCACACCCCACCCACCGACATCCACACCCACCCACCACCGACATCCACACCCACCCACCCACCGACATCCACACCCACACCACCCACCGACATCCACACCCACCACCCACCCACCGACATCCTCCGACATCCACCCACCCACCCACCGACATCCACACCCACCCACCGACATCCACACCCAACCACCCACGGACATCCACACCCACCCACCCACCGACATCCACACCCACCCACCGACATGCACACCCACCCACCAACATCCACACCCACCCACCGACATCCACAACCACCCACCCACCGAAACCCACAAACACCCACCCATCGACATCCACACCCACCCACCGACATCCACACTCACCCATCGACATCCACCCACCGACATCCACACCCACCCACCCACCGACATCCACACCCACCCACCGACATCCACACCCACCCACCGACATCCACACTCACCCACCGACATCCACACCCACCCACCGACATCCACAACCTCCCACCCACCCACCGACATCCACACCACATCCACACCCACCGACATCCACACCCACCCACCGACATCCACACCCACCCACCGACATCCACACCCACCCACCCACCCACCGACATCCACACCCACCCACCACCGACATCCACACCCACACCCACCGACATCCACACCCACCCACCCACCGACATCCACACCCACCCACCGACATCCACACCCACCCACACCGACATCCACACCCACCCACCACCGACATCCACACCCCACCCACCGACATCCACACCCACCCACCGACATCCACACCCACCACCCACCGACATCCACACCCACCCACCCACCGACATCCACACCCCCCCACCGACATCCACACCCACACCACCGACATCCACACCCACCCACACCGACATCCACACCCACCCACCGACATCCACACCCACCCACCCACCGACATCCACACCCACCCACCGACATCCACACCCACCCACCGACATCCACACCCACCCACACGACATCCACACCCACCCACCGACATCCACCCACCCACCGACATCCACACCCCCCCGCCCACATCCACACCCCCCACCGACATCCACACCCACCCCCCGACATCCACACCCACCCACCGACATCCACACCCACCCACCGACATCCACACCCCACCCACCGACATCCACACCCACCCACCCACCGACATCCACACCCCACACCACCGACATCCACACCCACCACCGACATCCACACACCCACCACATCCACATCCACCCCACCCACCGACATCCACACACCCACCGACATCCACACCCCACCACCCACCACCGACATCCACCCCACCCACCCGACATCCACACCCACCACCGACATCCACACCCACCCACCGACATCCACACCCACCCACCGACATCCACACCCACCACCGACATCCACACATCCCCCACCCACCGACATCCACACCCACCCACCCACCGACATCCCACCCACCCACCCACCGACATCCACACCCACCCACCCACCACCACACCGACATCCACACCCACCCACCCACCCCGACATCCACACCCACCCACCCACCGACATCCACACCACCCACCGACATCCACACCCACCCACCCACCGACATCCACACCACCCACCCACCGACATCCACACCCACCCACCCGACATCCACACCCACCCACCCACCCACGACATCCACACCCACCCACCCACCGACATCCACACCCACACCCACCCACCGACATCCACACCCACCCACACCAACATCCACACCCACACCCACCCACCGACATCCACACCCACCCCCGACATCCACACCCACCCACCGACATCCACACCCACCCACCGACATCCACACCCACCCACCGACATCCACACACCCACCCACCGACATCCACACCCACCCACCGACATCCACACCCACCCACCCACCACATCCACATCCACACCCATCCACCCACCCACCGACATCCCACCCACCCACCCACCGACATCCACACCCACCCACCCATCGACATCCACACCCACCCATCCACACCCACCCACCGACATCCACACCCACCCACATACTTCCACACCCACCCACCCACCGACATCCACACCCACCCACCGACATCCACACCCACCCACCGCATCCACCGACATCCACACCCCACCCCCACCGACATCCACACCCACCCACCCACCGACATCCACACCCACCCACCCACCGACATCCACACCCACCCACCGACATCCACACCACCCACCGACATCCACACCCACCCACCCACCGACATCCACACCCACCCACCCACGACATCCACACCCACCCACCCACCGACATCCACACCCACCCACCACCACATCCACACCCACCCACATCCACACCCTCCCACCCACCGACATCCACACCCACCCACCGACATCCACACCCACCCACCCACATCCACACCCACCCACCCACATCCACACCCACCCCCCCACATCCACACCCACCCCCCCCCATCCACACCCACCCACCCACTAACATCCACACCCCCCCACCCACCGACATCCACACCCACCCACCGACATCCACACCCACCCACCGACATCCACACCCACCCACCGACATCCACACCCACCCACCGACATCCACACCCACCCACCGACATCCACAACCACCCACCGACATCCACACCCACCCACCGACATCCACACCCACCCACCGACATCCACACCCACCCACCGACATCCACACCCACCCACCGACATCCACACCCACCCACCGACATCCGCACCCACCACCGACATCCACACCCACCCACCGACATCCACACCCACCCACCGACATCCACACCCACCCACCGACATCCACACCCACCCACTGACATCCACACCCACCAACATCCACACCCACCCACTAACATCCACACCCACCCACCGACATCCACATCCACCCACCGACATCCACACCACCCACCGATATTCACACCCACCCACCCATCCACACCCACCGACATCCACACCCACCACCCACCGACATCCAACACCCACCCACCCACCGACATCCACACCAACCCACCGACATCCACACCCACCCACCGACATCCACACCCACCCACATACTTCCACACCCACCCACCGACATCCACACCCACCCACCACCGACATCCACACCCACCCACCGACATCCACACCCGCCACCGACATCCACACCCACCCACCGACATCCACACCACCGACATCACACCGACATCCACACCCCGCCCACACCCGCGACATCCACAACCCACCGACATCCACACCCGCCCGACACCACACATCCACACCCGCCACGCCGACATCCACACCCACCCACCGACATCCACACCCACCCACCGACATATATTTCAATCATATATATATATATAATACTTAAGTTTAACGGTCAAGGTCAAAGAACAAAAGAAGAGTGTTAATAATTGTCTTTAAACTCTTCCTAAACTGTTTAACCCTTTGTGTACCGGTGACGTCATTTGTATTGTAGTCTAGCTATAATTAGACGATTTTGTGGAGTTTATGAAGGATCTGTGGTAGTAAAAATGGTTAATTAGGATAGTTGAAAGCCTGATAATTTTATGGAGGCCCTTCATAAACTAAATCAAATCGTCCTAATATCCAGTATGAAATGAAACCGACAGAACTGTACTGAACGGGTTACGTATCGTCACAAAATTTTGCTGGCATATTTGGTTGGTCAATGCAACGATTGTCCAAATTTTGTGTTTTTGTTATTCAAAGGTCAAGGTGAATGTTGAAGGTCACAGATTATGTTCACTATTTCTTTCTTATTTATATTTTAAATTTGAATTACACCATATTCAAAATGCTACAAAATAGTGTTTCGCTGACCTTATTATAGATAAATATTCCAATGGTTAAGATTCAATGTGATCTTAAATGTAATTATATATATATATATATACTTCCAGGCGGACATGAACCACCAACAGTCAGGACGAGTGTCCATACTTTAATCCACTATACACAAGTATCCTCTATCACGCTGTGGTATAGTGGATTAAAGTATGGGTTGTTTTGACTGTCGGTGGTTCAAGTCCGGATGTGAGCATAAAAAAAACATTTAGTATTATTATATATCTATATAATTATATACTGTATATGAACCGATTTTACCTAAGAGATTCAATGATATTTGCAGAATAATTCTAGGTCGCAGAGTTGCGTATGCATTTTTTTTTTTTTTTTTTTTTTTGGTAATGCGAAAACTGCACACCTACTTTATTAATTAGATCACTTATTTACTACAGTATATAGAAGTGAAACACATAGGGTCCGGAGCAAAACACACTTCGAATTAGATCAATAAAATAAAATATATGAACTGAAAAAAAACTCAACCTACTGTACACATAGCATTTTACGATGAATATAACAAACGCCTTCTTTACCTAACGATACAGTACCATGAATATTATATTATGCTAATTAATGAGGGGTTTGGAGATCATTAGAGTGTAGCCTAAGGACGTATCCGGGTCTACTAATGATGATCACCATAATTAATATCAAACTTCTCTTCATCAATCATCAACACAATAACGCATATCTACTGTTAACCCTATTAGGTGCAGGGCGGGCCAACTTGGAGCCTTCCTGTTTTACTCCATTTGCTTGGAGATTTTAAGACGTTTCATCGCATTAGTTTGGCGTTTATATGATGCTTCAACCCAATAAGGTGTCGATTTTTCCTGGGCGAGCGAAAGCGAGCCCGTAATTTGGAAGAAACCGGCCTTTGGCCGGGAAATTTTTCTACCGAAAAATATACACATTTAGCTTGAAAGGGGTCTGGGGGATGTTTGTTTAGTTTGAAGGGGGTTTGGAGAGGCGTTTTTCCAAGTCTAGCGGGTAAACTAAAAACACATTGTTCGAAAATGGCAAACTAATAAACACCTCAATAATAATTAAACAAAATACCATAATAACCCCGAAGACGTTGCACCTAATAGTGTTAAGCGGAGATGGGTCGTTTGTATAGATCCCCTTCTCCCTCATGTTTAGCCCCATTAGTTTTCAGACTTTAAGATGTTTGCCCCACTAGTTTGTCGATTTTAAGACCTTTTGCCCCATTTCTTTGTCAATATTAAGACCTTTCGTGCTTTTTAGGTGTCGATTTGTTTTCCTGGCGAACGATAGTGAGTCTGTAATTTTGGAGGAACTATTTCTATGTACAAATTGATCTACAAGGGGGATCTAATGGATTTTTTGTTAAATTTGATGGAGGTCTAGGGAGGAAACTAGACAAATAATTATTAAATTAAAAACAAATCTACCAAAAAGTGAACCATCTCCACTTAATAATGATGCTTCAAACGTACCTTTGTTCAGTGTAGCTTTTGATGTTGACATTAAAACTATAATACTTGAATAGCTTTTTTCACAGCTGCTTTGATCTATATTAATGTTTATGCATCACACTTTCTCTCCATAACGGGAAATTTATACCATCATTGACGAGATGGGTCGGGTGTGATGAGAATCTGCCGGGTGTGGGCCAATCGGCTTTCTGCAGACTCCCATTTTCTTATGTTCGTATGTGTTCTTATTACATAGGTGGCACGAATGGCTAAATATATTGTCGCAATACCAAATCACTTTTTATTATAAGATAAATGGCCAAATGTATTGTGACCAGTGACTTTTATAAGATAATGGGAGTCAGAGAGTACTGGACTCAATTTAGTTATAGCGAGGAACTATGCCATAATTCGTACTATTTTTAATGTACGAACTTTTTCACACCATTTGACACACATCAGGAAAGTGCAGAGAGTAATAAAGTTTAAGATTCCTACCAACATATATATACCGGTTAATATTGACAAAGACATGGGGTGTAAAGTCACATAATCGCCAAACTAATGAGTCGAACGTCTTAAAATCTAAAATCCAATGTGGTTAAACAAGAGGGAGAAGGGGGCCAGAAAAAAAGAGCCCATTTCCCCTAAGTAGCAGTTCATATTGTTAGCTTTATAACCAATTAAAGTGACTTTTTATTTTTAAACTAGATATTCTGGATTTGCAAGGCTATTGGGTAAGGTGTGGTAATGCGGGCTAATTATGGTAGGGCTTTTAGGATAAATATATGATTGTGTTCTATTATTTATAAATTATTATTTTACTTAAGGGGAGGTATTTAGTTTGTTCCCTAGACCTCCATCAAGCTAAAAATTACACCCCCTTGAGTCCCTTTCAAGATAAATTTGTACTTTTTCAGTAGAAAAATTTCCCGGCCGAAGGCCGGTTCCTCTTAAATTACAGGCTCGCTATCGCTCGCCAGGATAAAATCGACACCTGAATTGCACGAAAGGTCTTAATATGGGGTGAAAGTTCTTAAAATCGCTAAACTAATGGGGCAAACGTTTTATAATATCAAAAGCAATGGGGCTAAACATGAGGGAGAAAGGGGTCCAGAAAAAAATCCCTCAAGTGGAGATCTCCCCTTAAGCGTTGTTTCCACATAGCGATTTTGATTAGTTGTTTTGTGTTTTGACTGTGTTCGTGATAGTTTTGGTTTGTTTATTTTGCAAGTTTTACATTATAATATGATCCAGTAAGGTACGATGGATCTAGTTCTATGTGGTAAACGCTGGAATTCTTTCCCTCGATCTGCCTTTCCCTCATCCTATGACGAAGACAGCTTCAACCTCCGCGTATCCTAACATTTTTGACTCGAACGCATTCTATCATTCTTTCATGTTGTATAACTTTTTTTATATTTGTGTTGTATTTATTTAAATATTTGTTTGTGAATTTGTATTTTGGTTTGTGTGTTCATTGTTTTCTGTTGTGTTTTGTGTTGTCCCTATTCTTGCTCTATCTTCAGTCGGCCCCCCCCCCCCCAAAAAAAAAAGAAAAGAAAAAGAAAAAGAAAGACAGGGAGAGTGGGGATTGGGCCTGAGTAAATAGATAGATAGATAGATAGACTATTATTATTACTTTATGTCGTCTAATTATTATTATTTGTTGGGGGGTTGGGGGTCGTTATATTAAATTCTCTACCTCTCCCCATCTATCTCCCCCCTTTGCTCTTCTTTAACCCCTTCTATACCTGTGAAGTTTGTTTTATATTTGATTTTGGCTACCATTAGACTATTGTATTCAGTTTATAAAGGGCCTCTAGCAATTAAAAGACTTCGAACTATCCCTATTAACCCTATTTACTTCCATAGATCATCCTTAAGCTGCATACAATCGTCTAAATATAGCCAGAATATAACTAACAAGACGTGGTCGGCACAGAAGGGGTTAACTCAATAATCACCTTTTATAGTCCTCTATATTCTACGCTAAACGTTCTTACCTCCGTCTGTTCACTTTATCTCGTTTATAGTCATTTAGTGTCGTTATATAATATCATGTTGTCCTGGCATTGCTCTAAATTGCTCTACATTACATTATGGATTTTCTCACCATTAGTTATCTTTTTTGCTGATATTTATCTTAACCCTATTAGGTGCAGGGCGGGCCAATTTGGATCCTCCCATTAGCTTGGAGATTTTAAGACGTTTCACCTCATTAGTTTGGCGATTATATGATGCTTCAACCCACTAAGATGTCGATTATTCCTGGGCGAGCGATAGCGAGCTTGCAATTTGGGAGAACCCGGCCTTTGGCCTGGACATTTTTCTACCGAAAAATGTACATATTTAGCTTGAAGGGGGTCTGGGGGAACGTTTTTTATTTTGAAGGGGGTTTGGAGAGACGTTTTTCCAAGTCTAGAGGGTAAACTAAAAACACATTGTTCGAAATGGGCTAAAATATTTAAAACCATCAATAATAATTAAAACCATCAATAATAATTAAAACCATCAATAATAATTAAAACTAGCAATAATAATTTAAAACCAGCAATAATAATTAAAACCATCAATAATAATTAAAACCATCAATAATAATTAAAACCATCAATAATAATTAAAACCATCAATAATAATTAAAACTATCAATAATAATTAAAACTAGCAATAATAATTAAAACCAGCAATAATAATTAAAACCAGCAATAATAATTAAAACTATCAATAATAATTAAAACCAGCAATAATAATTAAAACCATCAATAATAATAAAATGGGCTAAAACAATTAAAACCATCAATAATAATTAAACAACATGCCATAATAACCCCCGGAGACGTTGCACCAGATAGTGTTATTAAGTTACCTTTACTCCTCCACACCAACCCGAAAATATGTTCTGTTAAGGGGGGTCACCGACTTTTTATGTTATCTTTCTCTCCTTTTCTCTCTTTCCCTGGCTTGTATCCATTCGGCCCCATTCAGCCAACTGTTTTAAGGCCTTTATCCCCATCCAGGTGTTGATTTCTTCCTGGCTAGCGATAGCGAGCCAGCATTGGATGGAGAAACCCGGCTTCGCCGGAGACATTGTTGTATCGAAAAATTTACAAATTTAGCTTGCTGTCAAAACAAAAATATATATATGCTGGCTCGCTACCGCTCGCCAGGAAAATATTGACGCCTGGATGGGGGTAAACGTCTTAAAACAGTAGGCTGAATGGGGCCGAATGGATACAAGCCAGCGAAAAAGAGAGAACATGAGAGAAAGATAAAAAAAAACAGGTAACCCCCTTTTTCCACCGATATTTGAGCGACCTCTATACAGAAAGGTTTTAAAACTATGCTGTGTCCTTCCCTTCCTATGTGTCCCTAGTTTTACACTCCATTGTTTGGAAGTATATACATATTTCATGATCGATTTCCTTATTAGCTTGCGTTATTTAGCCTATCCTACACTTACCCTTCTTCACTTTTGTCTTCCTTCTAACCATTAACCCCTTCCGTACCGGCGACGCCTTTTTTATTCAATTCTAGCTATATTTAGACGATTGTGTGCAGAGCTTCAGAAGGATCTGTGGTAGTTAAAAGAGTTGATTGCGATAGTTTGAAGCCTTATAATTGCTAGTGATCCTTCCAAAACTGAATTAAATCGATTTGTAGTAACCAGAATATAATTATAAAGACGTCGCCGGTAAAGAAGGGGTTAAAATTAAAAAAATCTCTCTGCGCCCCCCCCCCCCCCTCCACGAGTACAAATAAATTCCAACTCTTCATTTGTTGCCCTTCTACGTCTGATACACATATAGGCTTCTACGTCTGATACACATATAGGCTTCTACGTCTGATACATATAGGCTTCTACGTCTGATACACATATTATAGGCTTCTACGTCTGATACATATAGGCTTCTACGTCTGATACACATATAGGCTTCTACGTCTGATACACATATAGGCTTCTACGTCTGATACATATAGGCTTCTACGTCTGATACACATATTATAGGCTTTTACGTCTGATACATATAGGCTTCTACGTCTGATACATATAGGCTTCTACGTCTGATACACATATAGGCTTCTACGTCTGATACATATAGGCTTCTACGTCTGATACACATATAGGCTTCTACGTCTGATACATATAGGCTTCTACGTCTGATACACATATAGGCTTCTACGTCTGATACATATAGGCTTCTACGTCTGATACACATATAGGCTTCTACGTCTGATACATATAGGCTTCTACGTCTGATACACATATAGGCTTCTACGTCTGATACACATATAGGCTTCTACGTCTGATACATATAGGCTTCTACGTCTGATACACATATAGGCTTCTACGTCTGATACATATAGGCTTCTACGTCTGATACACATATAGGCTTCTACGTCTGATACACATATAGGCTTCTACGTCTGATACATATAGGCTTCTACGTCTGATACACATATAGGCTTCTACGTCTGATACACATATAGGCTTCTACGTCTGATACATATAGGCTTCTACGTCTGATACATATAGGCTTCTACGTCTGATACACATATAGGCTTCTACGTCTGATACATATAGGCTTCTACGTCTGATACACATATAGGCTTCTACGTCTGATACACATTATAGGCTTCTACGTCTGATACACATTATAGGCTTCTACGTCTGATACACATTATAGGCTTCTACGTCTGATACACATTATAGGCTTCTACGTCTGATACACATATAGGCTTCTACGTCTGATACACATTATAGGCTTCTACGTCTGATACATATAGGCTTCTACGTGTGATACACATATAGGCTTCTACGTCTGATACACATATAGGCTTCGTTACTCTTTTATATAATAGCATCACCGCCACCATCATTATCATCATCATCATCATCATCATCAATATCTCCATCTTCCCAATACCTCAATTTCACCTACTTTTTCTCTCCTGACCCTAAAAGATCCTCCTTCAACCGACCCCGGAAAATATTGTACTCATTCCCACCTATATTTGAGCGACCTAAATACACAGGGGGTTTCAATTTAAAGGGACAGTGGTTATTTTGTGGGTCTATGTACTTACTGTATAATTATTCATTGATGTTTTGGTTTCCTCCCGAGACCTCCATCAAACTAGAAAAAAAATAAAAATCGATCTTCTTCGAGATTATTGTATAAATTTGTCGGTAGAAAGTCCTTCACAATTACAGGCTCGCTATCGCTCGCCAGGAAAAAATCGACACCTAAAAGGCACGAAAGGTCTTAATATTGACAAAGAAATGGGGTGAAAGGTATTAAAATCGACAAACTAATGGGGCAAACGTCTTCAAATCTCAAAACGAATGGGGCAATACACAAGGGAGAAAGGGGTCCAGAAAAACGAATCATTCCCCTTTAAACATTGTCCTCCTCTTCATATTATTTATCTTTTAATAAACTGGAATGTCCTACTTTATATATTTGTATTAAATATATATTTGCCTTTGCCTTTTCCGTGAACGTATATTGACTTATTATTGTCCCTCTATATATAACCCGGTGTCCCACGAGCGCTTATTCCGGCAATTTGTTCATGCAATTATGGTCTGAATCTTCTTAAAGGGGGTCACCGGCTTTTTTTTAATCTTTCTCTCCTTTTTTCTCTTTCCCTGGCGTGTATCCATTCGGCCTTATTCAGCCAACTGATTTAAGACGTTTATCCCCATATACAGGTGTCGTTATCCTCCTGGCGAGCGATAGCGAGCCAGCATTGTATGGAGAAATCCGGTTTCGCCGGAGACATTTTTCTATCGAAAAATGTACAAATTTAGCTTGCTGTCAAAACAAAAAAATATATATGCTGGCTCGCTACCGCTCACCAGGAAAATATTGACACCTGGATGGGGGTAAACGTTTTAAAATAGTAGGCTGAATGGGGCCGAATGGATACAAGCTAAAGAGAGAGGGAGAGAAAGAGAAAAAAGCGAGGTGGGCTGCCTTAAGTACAGTTATATATAATTTCAATCTCTTAAAACCATATACATTCAGTCTAGTTATCGATGCCAATGCAAAATTACCAAAAACTAGAATAAGAAATAACTTGGTCATCGATGATACACGATAATGTTTTCATTCTGCCTGTCTTACATCTTATATCGTTTATACTATTTGTGGCTACTCCATCTCTTATACTTTTCCAAAACACTACTAATTGGCTTCCTTTTCTTTCACCCTGATCCTTGCCCCCATCCATATACCTACTAACTCAGTACAATGATATTCTTCCCATTGTCACCTACATTTTTCATTATTTCGTTTTTTTGGATTTTAGTTTTTCTTTGACCTTACACTAGATATATATTTGCCTTCCATATGCAACACTAAGTATGTTTTCCACCTATTTTAAACTGTCTGTAATTCAAAACTAGTTTGTCCTCTGTATCTCCTATAGTTTCTCAATACACTGCACTAACTTGACCGTTTCCTTCTCTCCTCCTGACCCTACAGTGACCTCTATCTGCCCTCTCCCACCCTATAGACTGACCCAGGAAATAGTCTCTCCATTTCCTTTATACTATTATTTGTTTCACTTCATCTCCTACACATATCCAATACACTACAATAATATGACCTCTCTCTCTCTCTCCCCCCCTTCTGACCCTACAGTGACCTCTTTCTGCCTCCTCCCCCCCTACAGACCTACCCACACAGGAAATATTCTCTCCCCCATTCCCACCTATATTTGAGCGACCTAAATACACACACTCCCTTTGTTGACCCACCACACACAACTCTAGGATGTTCTTATATCCCCCCACCAGTCACATATTTTGGGCTTCCGGGCGTCGAGTAGTATAATGAGACTCGAATGTTTGTTTTCGTTCTTTTGTGTATGCTTTTTATGTGGGTCAAGTCGTATAGTGTTATAAAGTAGTGAAAATGAGTCTTTAATGTTTTATATTTGTCGTTTTTTTTTCTTCTCTCCTGTGTGTTTTTATGTGGGTCAGGTATTATCAAATGTAGTATAAAATGAGACTAATGTTTTGTATTCATCATTCTCTCTCTCTCTCTCTCTCTGTCTCTGTCTCTCTCTCTGTCTCTCTCTGTCTCTCTCTCTGTCTCTCTCTGTCTCTCTCTGTCTCTCTCTCTGTCTCTCTCTCTGTCTCTCTCTCTGTCTCTGTCTCTGTCTCTCTCTCTCTCTGTCTGTCTCTGTCTCTCTCTCTCTCTCTCTCTCTCTCTCTCTCTCTGTCTCTCTCTCTCTCTCTCTCTCTCTCTCTCTCTCTCTCTCTCTCTCTCTCTCTCTCTCTCTCTCTCTCTCTCTCTCTCTCTCTCTCTCTCTCTCTCTCTCTTCTGTGTTCTTATATGTGGGTCAAGTATTATCAAAGGTATTATAAATGAGCCTTTATTGTTTTGTATTTGTTGCCTTGTTTCTTTCTTGTGTGTGTGTGTTTTTATTTGGGTCAAGTATTATCAAAAGTATTATATTATGAATGCCTCTGTTAAGTTCTGGTGAGTCAGGTTTGTGGTAACGGGTATTTAAACGGGGATGGTCTGATTTTCTGGCCCCCCTTCTCCCTCTTGTTTAGCCCCATTAGTTTTCAGATTTTATGACGTTTGTTCCATTAGTTTGGCGGTTTTAAGACCTTTCACCCCGTTTCTATGTCAATATTAAGACCTTTCGTGTAATTTAGGTGTCGATTTGTTTTTTCCTGGCGAGTGATAGCGAACCTGTGATATACAGTAGTAGTAACCGGTCTCCGGCCGTGTCAATTTTCTATCGAAAAATTTACAAATTTTTCTTGAAGGGTTGTCTTGGGGATATTTGTATAAGCCTACTGTTTTAAGACATTTATCCCCATCCAGGTGTCAATTTTTTACTGGTGAGCGGTAGCGAGCCAGCATATTTTTGTATAATATTTGTTTGACGGCAGGCTAAATTTGTACATTTTTCGATAGCAAAATGTCTCCGGCAAAGCCGGATTTCTTCATATAATGCTGGCTCGCTATCGCTCGCCAGGAAGAAATCGACACCTAGATGGGGGTAAACGTCTTAAAATAGTTGGCTGAATGGGGCCGAATGGATACAAGCCAGAGAAAGAGAGAAAAGGACAGAAATAACAAAAAACAGGTCACTGCCCGTAAGGAGACGGACGTTTTGTACGATTCTTCTTCCTGCTCTGTTTGTGTTTGTGGTAAATGTTAGTCGAGACTTATATAATAGTTCAGCAGTGATAGTAGCATAAGATTACACCATTTATAGGTTTTCAGAGAACTATTGATTTTGAGACTACACTCAAGATAACACTGTTGGTCTAATCTTGGTAAAACTATCTAAGACTAAGCCATATCTCATTACATTCTTATCTAATGTATGTATTTGGGAGAGGTTCAATGAGTCGGAAGGAGTTAGATTGTGTGCCCCAGAGTGTAAAATTAGTAGCTAGAAAACTACACTACACTATGTTTTAGGAAGTGAACATTGACTTAAGCTCGGTTCACACATACCCGTCCTGAGCTCCCGTCCTTCCCCGACCACTGAAAACGTATGCAATTGTGCAAGGACTCCGACATAAACGGGTATGGTCTGTTCATGAACGTACAGTGCGGGCCGCGGCGGCGAGGGAGCCGAACATTATTGACATACCTAAAATAAACGGATCAGGACGGACCAACCGCCAAAATCGGTTCAAGGGCGGGTCACCCACGTGACTGGTCAGCGCATAGGCGCCGTGTATAAGCGTCTATGCGCCGCCTAGATGCTACCAGACGTAGTCTGTGCCCTGACCAAAATATTTGAAAGTTGAGACTGCGACTGGGACTAGCGGGGGCGCGCGGGGTGATCATGTGAGGCGACGTTGGTCGCCTCACGTGATCACCCCGCGCGCCCCCGCTAGTCCCTGCCCACCAAGCGTCCATAAAAGAGCCAGCCGCGTGTGGTCCTATCTCAGTTCCCAAGCCGCCGTCAAAATAAAAATCCCTCAAGTGGAAATCTGCCCTTATTAATACTGTATAGTAGCATGCAGTTGGCTTGCATCTTCGTAGGTTTAATTGTTAATTTGTACATTTGTTGGTAGAAAAATTTCAATTTTAACCCGCTGAGTGCCAGGGACGTATATATACGTCCTCGCCGAAAAAAAATCGTAGCAGCGAAACGACTGCACCTATGGCTTTCATATTTTTACCACATGTACCTTACCCTTTTGGCTACCCATCACAAAAATCCCAAATCCCTCCTCCCACCCACTCGCTGACTGTCGGTCCCGTCAGAAGGAAAACAAAAGGAAAATCTGGGGCGGCGAAACGACAGCACCAATCGGGTTCATATTTGTGTGACAAGTCCCTTACCCTTCTGCCTTTCCCCCACCACACCCCCAACCGCCTCCAACCACCCACTTCCAGCGTATCCGTACGAAGATAAGGAAAAAAGGAAAATCCGTGGTGGCGAAACTACCTCACCAATCGGCTTCATATTTGTAATATGAGTCAATTACGCTTCTACCTTCCCCCCACCATCCCCTAAACCACCCTCCCACGACCCTCCTACCCATACATTCCGATACCATAAAAGTCTCTGTAGTCTATAGTGTCTTTTCAGCTACTTTCGGGACCATCGGGGACCTGATTTCTGGCGAAAATGGACAAGGGGAGTTTTTTTTTTACCATTATCCTTCCTTTCTCTCCCAACTTGATAGATTTAGCCCAAAAAAAAAAAAAAAAAAAATCTGGCACTGGCAGAAGCACACCGTCAAAATTGGCTGGCACTCAGCGGGCTGGTTGAGACTGAGGTGTCTCTGTGCCACGCCCCAATATATATGCATGATGGGGGCCATCGCCGACGACACTGCGTCCATCATATTGTGGTCGCAGTGTCGTCGCAGTGCCGTCACAGTGCGTCTCAGACAGGTCGTATTCAGACTTATTAGGTCGCCTTCCAAAGGGACTGGTCGTGGCGCCAAGTTGCCGCCCATGATCCGTCTGCCGGGGCGGTCATGTATTGAGATCTCCGTCCACTAGCCGTGCATGCGCCGTCTTCCGGGGCGGTGACGTGTTGAGGTCGGGCATCAGGGCCACACGTGGCCACTCGGGCCCACTCGGGACACAAGGTCATCCGTTTGATGCCGTCCAACAGTTTTTGGTGGTCGGGGAAGGACGGGAGCTCAGGACGGGTATGTGTGAACCGAGCTTTAGGGAATAAAATAACTAGTGATATGAAGCTGAAGGATGTGTTTCTAAATAATACATTAACGTAATAGAAGTTGACAAAAACATTCGTCTCAGCCTTCACTGTCTCAGCCTTTACAGCAAACAAGTGTGTTTTCTGCATTATAACAAGGGACTGGGGTTCTCGAAAAGGGGCTCCAGTCCTGAAAATTTACTTGACTTGCAGTGTGCTGGCTTAATTATCCAGAAGGGTTGATAGCCTCTGAAGTCCTATTTTAACTAACTAACTAAGCAATATAATTTGTTGCCATCTGTCGGAAAGAGTTAAACATTATACACACTTTTAGCATAATATACACCTCCAACCAGTAACTCACAGGCGTTGAAGATGAGGCAGTAACTCCTGATGCGCCAAGCTGAGTCATGCATACACATCACGGCATCAGGGCTTTTATATAGTGTTCGCATATATTATATATACCTGGGACGTCGGGGGCCAAGTTATTCAGGCCAGTTTAGGCAGTCGTGAACATTAATAGCGAAGCACCCTTTTTAATCCGGATCGAGTGCAAACAAAACAATTGTATGTGCACTCTAAGACAAAAATGCTGGCCAAATATGAACTTTGGAACCAAAGACAGTATAAGGAAGATAGGAAACTTTATATGCCTTCCATTAAAAACAAATGATACCGTAGATAGCAGTGTCTGGCATCGTTTTGAGGCTGCAACCAACGCCATCTATTGTAGTGACGCGGTACAAATATTGCTGAACAAAATCTAGAGGTTTTGTCTTCATACTTCACACAGCTACTGTACTGGTCGTTTAGGCTAAGCAATCCCAACATAGTGACTTTACTAATGTCAAACTCGCCACTGTTACATAAAATATAAAAAATAGTACCATTGTTTTTCCTTGTGGATATAATTACCGACTTCATTATTACATTATTCCAATCTCTGGGAATATGAAGACATTTAGTGGTTCACGTGTATTTATGATATATACTTGATATTTATGACTCGTGTTTGGGTAGGTGAGATTTAAATGAAATCACTTTAACCCGAGTTGCGTAGAGGTACTTGTAAAAATTCCCTTATGGTATCCTGGAATATGGATCCTAGGAGTTGTGTATGAATTTAAATAGGATTTCCCTTCTCCTTAATATAAATGTGTTGTTTTTAATTATAAAGGCCAATCTCCTCCTCCATTAGTGTTGGAAGAAATTTGTCTTTTTACCATTACTAGAACAAATATATAGACACGGTTTTATTAGTTAAAGTCTTCGTTAACAATTTACAACTTGCAAGTTTCAGGCTATGAGGAAGTTGGAGCCGTAAACATCGCTTTTAAGCAAAAATACAATATTAATAATATAGATTTTTTAGTGGAAACAAGTTGGTTGTATGTATAAACAAATGTAATACAACCGTAATTTAGCTGGTAATTCTGCTAAATATCGTTGGCCAAATAAGTGATGTCGCGGCACCAAGTATATTTCGATCAATAATTATTGGTATCAGCACTATCTAAGCATTAATTTATCGTTTCGGGTGAGATATACAAACATGTCCCTATCTATACACACCCTAGTCAACATCCGACACACTTTAATACAACACACAGCGAGCAAACCGTAATGACAGCGGCGACACGACTTATTTGGCCAACTGTACAGTCGCGCTAATAAGTGATGTCTCGGCACCAAGTATGTTTTGATCAATAATTGGTATCAGCAATGTCTAAGCTTCATTTCTTCATATCGAGTGAAATATACAAACACGTTCCTACACTTACCCAATCTATTCAACATCTCACAGACATTAATACAGCACACAGAGAGCAAAACGTAATGACAGCTGCGACACGACTTATTTGGCCCACTGTACAAGGGTAAGGGGCCTTGTAAACCTCTGGAGGGGCCTTATTTCTCTGTTAGGGCGTGTGTGAGGGGCTGCTGTATTGTGGCTTCAAGGGGCTTCAAGCTCGACTCTTACGGGGGAAGGTCTCGCTTTTTATGGACCCCCTTCTCCCTCGTGTTTAGCATATTAGTTTTGAGATTTTATGACGTTCGTTCAGTTAGTATGGCGATTTGGAGACCTTTCGCCTCCTTTCTTTGTCAATATTAAGACATTTCGTGCCTTCTAGGTTTCAATTTCTTCCTGGCGATTTGCAGTGAGTCTGTAAATTTTGAAAAAAGCGGCCTTCGGCCGTGACATTTTTCTACCGAAAAATGTACAAAAAGATCTGGAAAGGGGGTCTAGAGGGTGTTTTTCTAAAGCTTGATGGAAGTCTAGCGAGGAAACTAAAAAATAAATTCATTGATAAGTATATAGAGTAAAAAACAAGCACTAACCCCTTGTCCAACTGGCTTTGATTCTGCTGTGTAAGAAAAATGGTCCTTTGATTTTTTGGTTTCTGAATATGATTGTATTTTTGGTTTTATTCTGTAGATTGGCATTTATTATTTATGTTAATCTTCTTGTATTCTTGTTATTCTCTTTGTTTGACTTTATTTTTTAGATTTATTTTATTGCATTTGGTTTATTCTTTGTATTTGTTTATATTATTTAGATTAATATGACTGTATACTCTGCTATTCTTTTTATTTGTTGTTATTATTTAGATAAATGTTATTGTATTCTATGTTATTCTTTGTATTTGCTTTGATTATTTAGACACAAGTTCTCGCTCGCCATATTTGTCAAGTCGTATATTTGTTCTTAGATTGGGTTAATCCCTTGATGAGCTGTATACAATTGTCAAATGATAGTCAGGATAAACTCTCATAACGCGTCACAAACCTTAAGGGGGTAGTGCTTGGGTTTTGGTATGTATATATAATTAATATATATATATATATATATATATATATATATATATATATATATATATATATATATATATATATATATATATATATATATATATATATAAGACTGCCGTGGTGTAATTGATTAAAGCGTCGGCTATCGTTCTGATGGTCGATGGTTCGATCCCCACTGAGAGACTAGAAACATTTAGTGGCTCACGTGTATTTGTGATATATTCTCAATATATATATATACAGCATATAAATTATATCAATGTATTTTTTTGTTTCCTCGCTAGACCTCCATCAAGCTTAGAAAAACACTCCCTAGATCCCCTTTCAAGATAAATGTGTACCGGTACATTTTTCGGGAGAAAAATGTCCCGGCCAAAGGCCAGTGCCTCCTAAAATTAGAGGCTCGCTATCGCTCGCCAGGAAACAAGATCGATACCTAAAGGGCACGAAAGGTCTTAATATCGACAAAAGAAATGAGGCGAAAGATACCAAATCGCCAAACTAACGGAACGAACGTCTTAAAACCTCAAAATAAATATGCTAAACATGAGGGAGAAGGGGGTCCAGCAAAAGCGAGTACTACTCCCTTAAGGGATTAATCGGTAATATTAGGTTATTCTACATACCGTTGATATATCCATCAATTAATCATATATTATCTACTGTACATGATCCAACACTTCCATAATAGGTTACGATTAAATCAAAATTATAATTATCTAAGAAAGGTAATACATTTTCAACAATTACTCGAGAATCTTATTTGATTATACCTGTGATATCTTGATTATACCTGTGATATCTTGATTATTCCTGTGATATCTTGATTATACCTGTGATATCTTGATTATACCTGTGATATCTTGATTATACCTGTGATATCTTGATTATACCTGTGATATCTTGATTATACCTGTGATATCTTGATTATCCTGTGATATCTTGATTATACCGTGATATCTTGATTATTCCTGTGATATCTTGATTATACCTGTGATATCTTGATTATACCTGTGATATCTTGATTATACCTGTGATATCTTGATTATTCCTGTGATATCTTGATTATACCTGTGATATCTTGATTATACCTGTGATATCTTGATTATTCCTGTGATATCTTGATTATACCTGTGATATCTTGATTATACCTGTGATATCTTGATTATTCCTGTGATATCTTGATTATACCTGTGATATCTTGATTATTCCTGTGATATCTTGATTATTCCTGTGATATCTTGATTATTCCTGTGATATCTTGATTATTCCTGTGATATCTTGATTATACCTGTGATATCTTGATTATACCTGTGATATCCTGATTATTCCTGTGATATCTTGATTATACCTGTGATATCTTGATTATTCCTGTGATATCTTGATTATTCCTGTGATATCTTGATTATACCTGTGATATCTTGATTATACCTGTGATATCTTGATTATTCCTGTGATATCTTGATTATACCTGTGATATCTTGATTATTCCTGTGATATCTTGATTATACCTGTGATATCGTGATTATATACCTGTGATATCTTGATTATTCCTGTGATATCTTGATTATTCCTGTGATATCTTGATTATACCTGTGATATCTTGATTATACCTGTGATATCTTGATTATTCCTGTGATATCTTGATTATACCTGTGATATCTTGATTATTCCTGTGATATCTTGATTATACCTGTGATATCTTGATTATACCTGTGATATCTTGATTATTCCTGTGATATCTTGATTATTCCTGTGATATCTTGATTATACCTGTGATATCTTGATTATACCTGTGATATCTTGATTATACCTGTGATATCTTGATTATTCCTGTGATATCTTGATTATACCTGTGATATCTTGATTATTCCTGTGATATTTTGATTATTCCTGTGATATCTTGATTATTCCTGTGATATCTTGATTATATCTGTGATATCTTGATTATACCTGTGATATCTTGATTATACCTGTGATATCTTGATTATTCCTGTGATATCTTGATTATTCCTGTGATATCTTGATTATACCTGTGATATCTTGATTATTCCTGTGATATCTTGATTATACCTGTGATATCTTGATTATACCTGTGATATCTTGATTATTCCTGTGATATCTTGATTATTCCTGTGATATCTTGATTATTCCTGTGATATCTTGATTAAACCTGTGATATCTTGATTATACCTGTGATATCTTGATTATACCTGTGATATCTTGATTATACCTGTGATATCTTGATTATTCCTGTGATATCTTGATTATACCTGTGATATCTTGATTATTCCTGTGATATCTTGATTATTCCTGTGATATCTTGATTATTCCTGTGATATCTTGATTATACCTGTGATATCTTGATTATACCTGTGATATCTTGATTATACCTGTGATATCTTGATTATTCCTGTGATATCTTGATTATTCCTGTGATATCTTGATTATACCTGTAATATCTTGATTATACCTGTGATATCTTGATTATACCTGTGATATCTTGATTATACCTGTGATATCTTGATTATTCCTGTGATATCTTGATTATTCCTGTGATATCTTGATTAGAACTGTGATATCTTGATTATTCCTGTGATATCTTGATTATACCTGTGATATCTTGATTATTCCTGTGATATCTTGATTAAACCTGTGATATCTTGATTATACCTGTGATATCTTGATTATTCCTGTGATATCTTGATTATTCCTGTGATATCTTGATTATACCTGTGATATCTTGATTATACCTGTGATATCTTGATTATACCTGTGATATCTTGATTATTCCTGTGATATCTTGATTATACCTGTGATATCTTGATTATTCCTGTGATATCTTGATTATTCCTGTGATATCTTGATTATACCTGTGATATCTTGATTATTCCTGTGATATCTTGATTATACCTGTGATATCGTGATTATTCCTGTGATATCTTGATTATTCCTGTGATATCTTGATTATTCCAGTGATATCTTGATTATTCCTGTGATATCTTGATTATTCCTGTGATATCTTGATTATTCCTGTGATATCTTGATTATTCCTGTGATATCTTGATTATTCCTGTGATATCTTGATTATTCCTGTGATTTAGTTTATATATTTCCTGATGCAACCAATATTTTAGTAGGCTGTATAGTGTTGGTTCATTTCATAGTGATTGCGTCTACCCATTTTAGTTGTGTTGGATATTGTACATCTACTGACAAAAGTTCGTGAGGTCTTGAAGATTTCTTTATGCAAATATATCCATTACCATTTATGATCAGATCAAATTAACCATATACTTATAATGATTACATAATATGTATTAATTACTATATAGCGGATTTGATCTGAACATCGTGCTAAATGGATACACTTACATAAAGAAAGTCGCAAGGGCTCACGAACATTGTATTGGTCAGTCTATTTTCTATCTATCTAGGCCTATTTACTCCGGCCCAATCCCCATTTTTTTTTTTTTTTTTTTGTCAGTAGCTGTACATAAATATAATCAGTCGGGCAATTAATCGGCTTTCCCTAGCAAACAGAAGTGGTAAGGGGAATTATATATCCTGGGAAAGCAAAATATGAGGGGAATACAAATGTGTCAGTGCATGCACAAACAAATACATATTCAATTCAATTCAATTTAAAATATTTTATTAAATTCAATGCAATTCAAGTCAATTGCATTTATCCCTTCTTTACCGGCTACGTCATTTTCATTTTATTTTACCCACAGTATGTTTAGAGAATTGTGTGCAGCTAAATAAGGATCTGTGGTAGTAAAAATGGTTAAGTTAGATAGTTCGAAGCCTGTTAATTGCCTTCATTACCGGTGATGTATTTGTGTTATACTCGAGCAAATATTAACCGATTAATATTTAGGTTAGGAAGGACGTCTACCAATTAAAGGATACAGCCTATCTCAATCCTTTTAGCTACCGGTACCGTATATCTTGCCTAAGCTTCATAAAATATTCTAAATGTGGCTGAAATTAAATATATAAGACGTCGCCGGTACAGAAGGGGTTAATTAACACTTTAAATACTACGGTACTTTCTAAACCTAATAATATCGGCTAATGTTAACCAGAACCCAAACACGTGTAGAAAGATTTGAGGAGGAACACTTTTGGTATTCAATGACATGTTTCTTCATCATATTTGGCTATTATTAAACACTTGTATGCAGTTTAGGAAGTATCTGTAGGGATCAAAGGGTAACAACTATCTTAATAAAGCCTCTAATCACCACACATCATTCCTAAGCTGATTAAAATCGTCTAATCATAGTCCGAATGAAAAGAAGAAGGCGCTCTCGTATACAGACAGTGTTCAAACAAGAGGCATAGTAATAGTAATGTAATAGTAAACAGTATTAGTAGTAGAGTTAGCTTAGTAGTAGTAGTAGTAGTAGTAATAGTAATAATAAAAATACTACTACTATTACAGTACTACTACTACTACTACTACTACTACTACTACTAATACTGATAATAATGATAGTAAAAGTACTAGTAATAGAATAAGATTAATAATAATAGTACAAAGTAATAGCAATATCGTAATAATAATAATAATAATCGTAATAGTAATAGAGTAAAAGTAATAATAAACAGCACACAATAATGATAGTAATAACAGCAATAAAGTAATAATAAACAAAATAATGATCGTAATAACAACAATAAAGTAATAATAAACACAATAATTATAGTAATAACAACAATAAAGTAATAATAAACACAATAATTATAGTAATAACAACAATAAAGTAAGAGTAATAACACCAAGGGTAAGAGGGAAGATGGAGTTTGTGCCTCTAACTCGGAGAAGAACAATAAATTCTAATTTCCGAGGATTTGTGACTCGCAAGATTTATGAACTTTGGTATATTAAGGGGGAAAGAGTGAGAGGAGTCGGTCAGGAAGCAAAGGAGTAGGAAAATGGGGAACAGTATACATAACAAAGGTTGGCGCAGGTGTAGGGAAATGGGGAGATTGTATACATAGCAGAAAAGTTGGCATTGGAGTAGGGAAATGGTGAGAAGAAATACATAGCAAATAGGAGTAGGGAAATGGTGAAACAGTATACATAGCAGAAAAGTTGGCATTGGAGTAGGGGAATGGTGAAACAGCATACATAGCAGAAAGGTTGGCATTGGAGTAGGGAAATGGTGAGAAGAAATACATAGCAAATAGGAGTAGGGGAATGGTGAAACAGCATACATAGCTGAAAGGTTGGCATTGGAGGAAAATATTGAGAAGGAATACATATCAGAAGGATTGGCAAAGGAGTAGGGCAATGGTGAACAAGTATACATAGCAGAAAGTTTGGCATAGGAGGGAAATTAGTGAAAAGTATACATAACACAAAGGTTGGAATAGGAGTGAGGAAATGGTGAACACGTATACATAGAAGAAAGGTTGTCATAGAAGGGAAATTAGTGAAAAGTATACATAGGACAAAGGTTGGCCAAGGAGTAGGGAGATGGTGAAACAGTATACATAGCAGAAAGGTGGGCGCAGGTGTAGGGAAATGGGGAAAAAGTATACCTAACAGAAATATTGCCATGGGCGGGAAATAGTGAGAAGGTATACATAGCAGAAAGGTTAGCAGAGGAGTAGGGGAATGGGAAAGCGTATTCATAGCAGAATGGTTGCACAAGAAGAGGGAAATAGTGAGACGTAATACATAGAAGAACGGTTGGCATAGTAGGAAGAAAGTAGGGACATAACTTATTAGCGCGACCGTACAGTCTGCCATCGGTATTTGTGTCCTAATATAATTAACCCCTTCTGTACCGGCGACGTGTTTTGTATTTTATTCTAGATATATTTAGACGATTTTGTGCAGCATAGGAAGGATCTGTGGTAGTTAAAATGGTTGATTGAGATAGTTCGAAGTCTTATAATAGCTAGAGATCCTTCCTAAACTGAATAATATCATTTGATAAGTGGCATAATATGATGAAAAATACGTCGCCACTACAGAAAGGGATAAGTGAATGGTCCTACTAAAGTTAGACACCATTTCAAGATTATGTTGAGAATTAATTGTCAGTGCCTGTATCTGGATTAATTGTCAGTGCCTGTATCTGGATTAATTGTCAGTGCCTGTATCTGGATTAAAAGCGTATATCTCGCTTGGTTATAATTATACTTTAATTTATTTATTTCACTCCCAACACCAAACCCTTCCCAATGAAATTATTGAAAGCATGTGATCCTTGAAGATTATCTCGCGGTTTGAAAGTATATTCTGGCTATCATTAGACGATTTTATGGACCTTAGGACTGATCTGTCGGAATTTAAAGGGTAAACACTATCTCAATTAACCCTCTGACTTTCATATATCCTTCCTAATATGAATAACATCGTCTATTATTACCCCCTCCCCCCCAAACCCCCCCCCCCCCCCACAAAAACACTGAAAATATTGCGTCATCGTATCTAGAAAGGGTTTAAATGACAAACTGACGCTGGGAGATATAAAGTTTACATTACGTTGATAAGACATACGGATTCAGTAATGGAATGACTTAACCCTCTCTGTACCGGTGATGTCCTTTTTCTAAATTTATTATAGCTATACTTAGGCGATTTTGTGCAGTTTAAGAAGTATCTGTGGTAGTAAACAAGGTCAAGTGCGATAGTTCGAAGCCTGGTAATTGTTGGAGGCCCTTTGTAAACTGAATATAATCGTGTAATGATAGCCAGAATATTGTTAAAAAGACGGCACCGGTACTAAAAGGGTTAATATTTGTTTTTTCTGAGAAGTGTGTAATGCATCTGAATGTGGATGGAGTAAATAGCTTCCCAGAAGAGAAACAAAGAGAGAGAGAGAGAAACAGGACCTTATTGTTATTTCGCTAAGAGAGAGAGAGAGAGGGAGAGAGAGAGAGAGAGAGAGAGAGAGAGAGAGGGAGAGAGAGGAGAGAGAAGGAGAGAGAGAGAGAGAGAGGAGTGAGAGAGAGAGAGAGAGAGAGAGAGAGAGAGAGAGAGAGAGAGAGAGAGAGGAGAGAGAGAGAAGAGAGAGGAGAGAAGAGAGAGAGAGAGAGAGAGAGAGAGAGAGAGAGAGAGAGAGAGAGAGAGAGAGAGAGAGAGAGAGTCAACACACAGACTCTTGGGGTCATTTGCTGCCAGGGGAGGAGGGGGGGGGGTCTCTCTCTCTTTCTCTCTCTCTCTCTCTCTCTCTCTCTCTCTCTCTCTCTCTGGCAGCAAATGACCCCAAGAGTCTGTGTGTTCTTCTTCTCTCTCTCCTCTCTCTCTCTCTCTCTCTCTCTCTCCTCTCTATCTCTCTCTCTCTCTCTCTCTCTCAAAACACACCTACTCTTGGGGTCTCTCTCTTACCTCTCTCTTCACTTTTCTCTCTATCTCTCTCTCTCTCTCTCTCTCTCTCTCTCTCTCTCTCTCTCTCTCTCTCTGTCTCTCTGTCTCTCTCTCTCTCTCTCTCTCTGTCTCTCTGTCTCTCTCTCTCTCTCTCTCTCTCTCTCTCTCGTGTTATTCCTTCTTGTACTTCCATTCATTCACTCAACGATCCACCCCTTCTTTCTTTTTTAACTATTCTCTTCTTCTTTCAGCCTGTCGTTGTTGTAATAATGTCTGCCGGATGTTGCATAAGGTGGACATAGCGTAAACAATTAGCTCCTACAAACCACCCGGGATTCGAACCCTGGACCTTTTGATCAATTAGGCTCCCCCTCCACAGTGTATGCCATATCATCGGACACACCCTAAAGACTCTAATAATACCACGATAATATTT
This sequence comes from Paralithodes platypus, assembly GCA_032716605.1. Classification (NCBI taxonomy): domain Eukaryota; kingdom Metazoa; phylum Arthropoda; class Malacostraca; order Decapoda; family Lithodidae; genus Paralithodes; species Paralithodes platypus. The sequence continues at coordinate 48,044,784 of CM064514.1, read as the reverse complement.
TACTCTTCCCATTTTAGGGGGCGATGGCTGATTTGTCTGGCCTCCCTTCTCCCTCATGCTTAGCCCTATTAGTTTTCAGATTTTGAGACGTTTGGCCCATTAGTTTCGCGATTTTAAGACATTTCGCCCCATTTGTGTGTCAATCTTAATACCTTTTGTGCCATTTAGGTGTCAATTTTTTTCATGGTGAACGATACCGAGCCTGTATTTTTGTTTACCGAAAAATTTACCAATGTATCTAGAAGGGGGATGTTGGGATTATTATTATTATTTTTGTTTAGCTTGATGGTTGTTCAGGAAGGAAACTAAACAATAATAAGATAGTAAATCAATATATAAATCGACCAATAAATACCCCCTACCCCCTAAACGAGAGGTTTTTAGTTTGCTCCCTAGACCTCCATCAAGCTTAAGAAATACCCGAAACCCCCCTTTGAGATAAATTTGTACATTTTTTTCTACTCCGAAGGCCGGTCCCTCCTATATTGCAGGGCCGTTATCGCTCGCCAGGAAAAAATATCGACACGAAAGGTCTTAGAATTGATAAGCAAATAAGGCAAAACTAACTAAGGGGACGAATGTATAACAATCTCAATACTGATGAGGGAGAAGGCTGTCCCGAAAAAACAAGCACCTCCCATTTACGAAGGCATAGGGAATGTGATATTAAGGGGGGATGGTTCACTTTTTGGGCGATTTTTGCATGTGTTAATTATTTTTCTAGTTTCCTCCCTAGACCTCCATAAAAAAAAAACAAAAAAAAACACATCCATTAGATCCCCCTTCTAGATTAATTTGTAAATTTTTCGGTACACCTAAATAGCACGAAAGGTCTAAATATTGACGAAGAAATGGGGCGTTAGGTCTTAAAATCGACTAACTAATGGGGCAAACATCTGAACATCTGAAAACTAATGGGGCTAAACATGAGGGAGAAAGTGGTCCAGAAAACCGGCCCATCCCCCCTTAATACTTCGTTCAGTGTTGTCGAACATAGTGAACAATTCAGTTAGGTGTGTGAACTTTTGTGAGTGACTATTTTTTCCGAAATCCTTTCAGGAAGGGTTGATTTATTATCTTCGTCAACGGCAGTTTAGATAATCAACTTTTATTGGTAAAACGCTTTGTTTGATTGCTATCTATCTTACTGTATGTCTGTCTGTCTATAATATTAATGGTAGGCTTTCGTTTTATTTACTAGCAAAAATAACTGTTCACTCAACCCCACACAATGATTTCATGTTTACACTCCCCAAAATGTTCACTGTTGGCCTAATTAATGCTGTGTTTAATTAATGCTGTGTTTAATTAATGCTGTGTCTAATTAATGCTATGTTTACTGTGCTATTATTTACTGATTAATTATAGCCCGTGTCAATAGGGTGATAGCTATATTATGAACTCGGTGTGAAGTGGCGACCTATATCCCCCCAATTTAACATGATAATATCAACAAATTATATGCTCACAGTGGTGGAAATATATTGTTTGTGTATATCTATCTATATATCTATCTATCTATTTATCTTATTATGAACTCAGTGTGAAGTGGCGACCCATTTCCCCCAATTTAACATGATATTATAAAAACTGTATGCTCACAGTGATGGAACTATATTGTTTGTGTATATTTATCTATATATCTATCTATCTATCTATCTGCAAAACAATATATTTCCATCACTGAAAGCATATGATTTTATAATATTGTTGTGTTAAATTGGGGGATACAAGTCTCCACTTTAAAACTGAGTATAACAAAAATGCATATGTTTAGAGTGAAGGAAATATATTGGTTTGCATATTATACATGCGTTTATATACATACACATAATATATTGGTTTGCATATTATACATGCGTTTATATACATACACATAATATATTGGTTTGCATATTATACATGCGTTTATATACATACACATAATATATTGTTTGCATATTATACATGCGTTTATATACATACACATAATATATTGGTTTGCATATTATACATGCGTTTTATATACATACACATAATATATTGGTTTGCATATTATACATGCGTTTATATACATACACATAATATATTGGTTTGCATATTATACATGCGTTTATATACATACACATAATATATTGGTTTGCATATTATACATGCGTCTATATACATACACATAATATATTGGTTTGCATATTATACATGCGTTTATATACATACACATAATATATTGGTTTGCATATTATACATGCGTCTATATACATACACATAATATATTTCCATATTTTAGGTTCTATTTTATTGAAGGTATCAGTGCATCCCATATAAGATTCATGTCAGTACCCTCCCCCTTTAGACTGGAGTGTTCGCAGAGAGGCTCCAGTCCTGACGTTATTCTTGACTTGCAGTGTGCTGGCTTAATAATCCAATAGGGTTGATAGCTTCTGAAGTCCTATTTTAACTAAAAATCCCCCTTTAACCCCATAATTAGTTAGTTAAAATAGGACTTCAGAGGCTATCAATTCTATTGGATTATTAAACCAGCACACTGTAAGTCAAGAAGAACGTCAGGACTGGAGCCTCTCTGCGAAAACTCCAGTCCCTTGTTAACCCCTTGTGTACCTGAGACCTCTTTCTAACTTTATTCTGGCTACTAAGACACGATTTTATTCAGTTTAAAAAGGGCTTCAAACAATTTACAAGCTTCGAACTATTTCACTGAACCCTTTTTACTACCACAGATCCTTCTTGCCACCATTACGTACTTTTCATCATATTCTGGTTACCATTAGACAATTTTCTTTGGTTTATAATGTACCTCTACGACTCAAATGGGTAAATGCAATCTCAATCAAACCTCTTAATAACACAGATCCTTCTTAAACTGCATAAAATCGTCTAATTTTAGCCCGAACCAAACGCAAAAAGGCGTCATGGGGCTGAAGGGGTGAAACTGCACAAAATAATTTCAATATAACTATAATAAATATTTAAAAGACGTAAAGAAGGGGTTAAAGAAGGGGTTAATTCTTTTACTTTGTTCTTTCTTGCCTCCTTTACTTGTCTCATCATTCATAGCGACCTCTGACCCCCCCCCCCCCTCCTCCCCAACCTGTCTGTCCCCCTCAACTTTGAATTTAAAGATGGGGGCTCATGGGTTAAGATAAACATGGAATGATAATCGCCAAGCTGTACATAATTATCTTGCAAAATGCAATGGCACTGAAATAATTATTAACAATGGTATAAGGATTTTGTGGATCGTCTATACCGGGCCTGTGACGTCATAGTGACGTCACACCAGTATCCTTATCCTAGACTGGATGGTGGACTTACACTCTTGTGACGTCACAGGCCCGGTATAGACGATCCACAAAATCCTTTATACCATTGTTAATAATTGTTTCAGTGCCATTGCATTTTGCAAGATAATTATGTACAGCTTGGCGATTATCATTCCATGTTTATCTCAACCCATGAGCCCCCACCTTTAACGGAGGTGACCTGTTTTTGTTCTGTCCCTTTCTATCTTTCTCTGGCTTGTATCCATTTGGCCCCATTCAGCCTACTGTTTTAAGACGTTTATCCCCATCCAGGTGTCAATTTTTTACTGGTGAGCGGTAGCGAGCCAGCATATTTTTTATTTTTTTTTTGACAGCAGGCTAAATTTGTACATTTTTCGATAGAAAAATTTCTCCGGCGAAGCCGGATTTTTTCATATAATACTGGCTCGCTATCGCTCGCCAGGAATAAATCGACACCTAGATGGGGATAAACGTCTTAAAACAGTAGGCTGAATGGGGCCAAATGGATACAAGCCAGAGAAAGAGAGAAAAGGGCAGAAATAACAAAAAGCAGGCCACCCCCCTTAAGGGAGTAGGCTAGTGCTTGTTTTTTTGTTTATATATTTATGTATCAATTTATTTTTGAGTTTCCTCGCTAGACCTCAATCAAGCTTTAAAAATCACACCCTAGACCCCTTTTCAAGATAAATATGTCCATTTTTCGGTAGAAACATTTCCCTCCGTCTAACATTACAGGCTCGCTATCGCTCGCCAGGAAAAATCGACGCATATGATACGAAAGGTCTTAATACTGAAACAAAATGGGGCGAAAGGTCTCAAAATCGACAAACTAACGGAAACTTCTTAAATTCTGAAAACTAATACGCTGAACATGAAGGAGAAGGGGATTCAGAAAAAGCAACTACCTTCCCTTTAACTTTATACCTCTCCCAAACCTCTTATATTATGTTGTCCTCTCTCCCCCCCCCCCCCCTTCTCCCTCCTCACTCTCCTTGCCCCCAACTTGATCACCTGCTTCCTCCCTCCTCCCCCCCCCCCTCTCCCTCCTCACTCTCCCCCTTGCCCCCAACTTGATCACCTCCTTCCTCCAGATTAAGAGGAAGTGTTGTGTCTAGAAAAAGCCCAGGAGCTCATCCAGGTAAAGAGGTCTCTGAAGGTGTGTCACTGATCTGGAGAGAAACCTGTTGACCCTGGTGTGTAAATACTTCACTTGGGTTAAAGCTAATTTTATATATAGTTTTTGTTCTCTCTCTCATATATATATATATATATATATACATATATATATGAGAGATCAAGGGTTTAAGAGTCAATATTAACACAACCAAGGTTATGCATTGTAGATTGAGACGAGGCAATGGGGAAAAGAGCGGTGCATACCCATGTGCAGTGTGTGGAAAGGGTGTGGGCGCCAACTCGAATCGATGTAGCATCTGTCGATGTTGGTTGCACCATGGGAGTAAGCGCTGTAATAGAATAAACGTACCCCTGCCGAAGGATAAGTCAGAAATAGATAAATTTGCGAGTGTAGTGTGTAAAGGCGAGCTTGTGATGATCCTGTGGCTGTGAATTTTGGAAATGAGTCATTGGAGTTGGTGGACAAGTTTTGTTACCTAGGAGATACCATCTCTGCCGGTGGTGGGGCCGAGGCTGCCACTGTCGCTAGAATTAGATGTGGCTGGGGGAAGTTCAGAGAACTGCTGCCAATTCTGACCATGAAAAGAATGCCTCTCCCCCCGAAGGGAAAGGTGTATGCCTCATGTGTTAGAAGTGCAATGACGTATGCCTCAGAAACATGGGCCGTTAAAGTAGAGGATGTCAACAGAATGGAATGTAATGAGATGAGAATGGTGAGATGGATGTGTGGGGCCAGGCTGCAGGATAGAATAACAAATGATGAGCTGAGGAGACGTTTAGGTATGAAGAGTATTAGCAAGGTGATGGTACAAGTAGACTGGGATGGTATGGACATGTGGAGAGAATGGATGAACAAAATTGGGTGAAAAAATGCAGGTCTGTGATTGTGGAGGGAGCTGCACCAAGGGGTGGACCAAGGAAGATCTGGGATCGGACTATATGTGCCGATCTCAAATCCAAACACTTGACAAGTGAAGCAGCCCTTAACAGGGTTGCCTGGAACGCCGCCATTAGGACAATAAACTGAAACTGCACGTATGTGTGGAGCACTCAGTCTGAAGATGTGATGTATGTATGTATGTATGTATATATATATATATATACCGGGTATATATATATATATATATACACTAGGTTAATTTTCTGTGAAGTGAGTGTGTTGCATTTGAATGTGCAAGGAGTTAATAGCTTCCAAGAAGAGGGAGAGAGAGAGAAGGAAAACCTTTTGGGTACCCGGTGTACTGAGACAGAGAGATAGAGTTATACGTAATATATTGTTTGCACCCTTTTATTGGAAATGATCTATTCAATAATGAAACTTAATATATGTTTAATAATGATTGTTAATAATTGTTACAGCAATATATATCTTCTTCCCTGTTCTCCGAGAATTGAACTTTCTATGATTGAAATAAAACTAGGATGCTTTATAACCTCATTATTGTATGCGGTTAAGACAGTACATGGCTGTGTGTGTGTGTGTGTGTGTGTGTGTGTGTGTGTGTGTGTGTGTGTGTGTGTGTGTGTGTGTGTGTGTGTGTGTGTGTGTGTGTGTGTGTGTGTGTGTGTGTGTGTGTGTGTGTGTGTGTGTGTGTGTGTGTGTGTGTGTGTGTGTGTGTGTGTGTGTACGCTCCCGCTAAAAAGTTATGACGCAGCTGTCATTATGTTTGGCTTTCTCTGTGCTGTATAAATGTATGTAAGATGTTGAATAATGTGGGTAATTGTAGAAACATGTTTGTATATTTCACTCGATATGAAAAAATGAAGCTTAAATATTGCTGATACCAATTATTGATCAAAATATACTTGGTGCCGAGACATCACTTATTAGCGCGATTGTACCCTTTTGCAAGTTTCCCGTTGGTAGAGCTCTGGAGAGGAGGGGAGGGTTACAACGCGAGGGATAAAACAAAATCTATGAAAAGTAATAACGATTTAATTTAACACTCGGTATATGTTTCGGTTCTTCATCCTGCTCTTTCAATTATGTTTGCCTGGTAGATGATCATAGCTTGACTAAACTACAGAGTCTAATTAACCCAAGCTATATGATTAACCTTCCAGCAGAGTCTAATTAACCCAAGCTATATGATTAACCTTCCAGCAGAGTCTAATTAACCCAAGCTATATGATTAACCTTCCAGCAGAGTCTAATTAACCCAAGCTATATGATTAACCTTCCAGCAGAGTCTAATTAACCCAAGCTATATGATTAACCTTCCAGCAGAGTCTAATTAACCCAAGCTATATGATTAACCTTCCAGCAGAGTCTAATTAACCCAAGCTATATGATTAACCTTCCAGCATTGTCAAGCAATTAATGGTACTGGAATGTATTTGTTCTTGTCACTTTTGACAGAGCTGCAATGCTTTAAAGCGCCGTGCTAAATTAAGGGGAGATTTCCACTAGAGGGATTTTTTTTCTTGACTTCTTTCTCCTTCATATTTAGCCTCATCGTGTTTCTAATTTTAAGACGTGCGCCCCCATTATTTTGACAATTTTAAGAACTTTCAACCCATTTCTACCAATTTTAAGACCGTTCGTGCTATTTAGGTGTCGATTTTATCCTGGCGAGCGATAGCGAGCCTGTAATGTAAGAGGAACCGGCTTTCAGCCGGGAAATTTTTCTACCGAAAATTTACACATTTTTCTTGAAAGGGGCTCAAGGGGGTGTACTCTTAAGCTTTAAGAATATCTAGGGACCAAACTAAAAACCTCCCCTTTAAGTGAATGAAAAAAATAGTCATTAATCTGTACATACGAGAAGAATACACGCCATGCGCATTGCATGCAGTGTTTTACCTAAAAAATCCCGAAATTCCGTGTGATGTTTGGTGGGCGTATGCGGCATCTAACGTTAGCCAAAATATAGTTATATCTCCATGGGTACCAAATTAAGTTCCTGCTCAAGTTTCGTCAATATCCATTAATTCGCGGTGGATAAATTCACACAGAGGCAGGCCGACAAATAGACGGCCAGGAATGATTAAATGGCCCGTCTCAGTCCAAGGCTCGCAGGGTAATTAAGGGGAGGCAGTTGGTTTATCCAGTCCTCCTCCTCCCTCATGTTTAGCCCTATTAGTTATTAGATTACAAGACATTCACCCCATTAGTTTGGCGATTTTCAGACCTTTTGCCCAATTTCTTTGCCAATATTAAGACCTTTCGTGCCATTTAGGTGTCGATTTTTTCTTGGCGAGCGATAGCGAGCTTGTATTTGAAGAGGAATCGACCTTCGGCCGAGACATTTTTCTACCGAAAAATATACAAATTTCTATAGAAGAGGGTTCTTGTGGGTGTTTTTTTAAGCTTGATAGAGGTTTAGAGAGCAAACTAAAACCATTGAGCCGAACCAGTAAATTATGCTGCACAATACCGTCTGAGCTCCCTAGACCACCATCAAGCTTAATTTAAATACCCTCAAAATCCCCCATCGAGATAAATGTGTACATTTTTCGATACAAAAATGTCCCGGCTGAAGGCCGGTCCCTCATAATATAATGGCTCGCTATCGCTCGCCAGAACAAAAAATCGACACCTAAAGGGCATGAATGGTCTTAAAATTGACAAAAATATATGGCGAAGTCTTAAGATCGCCAAAATAATAGGGTGAACGTCTTGAGATAGCAAACTTAATGGGACCAAACATGAGGGAGAAGGGAGTCCCGAAAACACAAACCTCCTATTAACCCTTTCTATACCGGCAACGTCTTTTTAACATTAATCTGGCTACTATTAGATGCTTTTATTCAGTTTTAAAAGGGTCTCAAGCAATTAATAGGCCTCGAACTATCTCACTTAACCTTTTTTTTCTGCCACAGATCCTTCTTAAACTGCACAAAATCGTCTAAATATAGCTAGAATAAAATACAAAAAGACGTCGCCGGTACAGAAGGGGTTAAGCTTACAGGTGTATGTGTTGTTGATTTGATTCAAAGTGTGACCGGGTTCGAGGACAGGGAGAGAGTGTGAGAGAGAGAGAGGGAGGGAGGGGGGCAGAGAGAGAGAGAGAGAGAGAGAGAGAGAGAGAGAGAGAGAGAGACAGAGAGAGAGAGAGAGAGAGAGAGAGAGGGGGGGGGGGGGAACTGAGCTTTCAATATGCCGCCGGCCGGTTATAGCGTGGATTGGCCGTGACGTCACAGTGTTTGTTTACGTTTGGGCCGAAGGGGTCCCCGGCATCATCAAGGTAATTGCTTATTGATTGGTTCGCCTCTCATCCCACCACCGCTCACTGACCCGTGTTGCCAAAACCATCCAGGGAAGGAATACAAATGAATACAAACAGCTGGCTTAATTTGTATATTATTCAATAGAAAAATTTCTCAGGCGAAGCCGGATTTCTCCATCAAATGCTGGCTCGCTGTCACTCGCCAGGAAAAAAATGGACACCTGGATTGGGATATTTGTCTTAAAACAGTAGGCTGAATGGGAACGAAATGGATACAACCAAGACAGAGAAATACAGTAGGTCACTCCCATTGAATACAGTAAGTCACCCCCTTGAAGTATTCTTACCAACATACAAGGAATACAGTAAGTCACCCCCTTGAAGTATTCTTACCAACATACAAGGAATACAGTAGGTCACCCCCCTTGAATACAGTAGGTCACCCCCCTTGAATACAGTAGGTCACCCCCCTTGAATACAGTAGGTCACCCCCCTTGAATACAGTAGGTCACCCCCCTTGAATACAGTAGGTCACCCCCTTGAAGTATTCTTACCAACATACAAGGAATACAGTAGGTCACCCCCCTTGAATACAGTAAGTCACCCCCTTGAATACAGTAGCTCACCCCCCCTTGAATACAGTAGGGCGCTCCCCCTCGTATACAGTAGGTCACCCCCCTTGAATTCAGTAGGTCACCCCCCTTGAATACAGTAGGTCACGCCCCTTGAATACAGTAGGTCACCCCCTTGAAGTATTCTTACCAACATACAAGGAATACAGTAGGTCACCCCCCTTGAATACAGTAGGTCACCCCCCTTGAATACAGTAGGTCACCCCCCTTGAATACAGTAGGTCACCCCCTTGAAGTATTCTTACCAGCATACAAGGAATACAGTAAGTCACCCCCTTGAATACAGGAGGTTCACCCCCCTTGAATACAGTAGGTCACCCCCCTTGAATACAGTAGGTCACCCCCTTGAAGTATTCTTACCAACATACAAGGAATACAGTAGGTCACCCCCCTTGAATACAGTAGGTCACGCCCCTTGAATACAGTAGGTCACCCCCTTGAAGTATTCTTACCAACATACAAGGAATACAGTAGGTCACCCCCCTTGAATACAGTAGGTCACCCCCTTGAAGTATTCTTACCAACATACAAGGAATACAGTAGGTCACCCCCCTTGAATACAGTAGGTCACCCCCCTTGAATACAGTAGGTCACCCCCCTTGAATACAGTAGGTCACCCCCCTTGAATACAGTAGGTCACCCCCCTTGAAGTATTCTTACCAACATACAAGGAATACAGTAGGTCACCCCCCTTGAATACAGTAAGTCACCCCCTTGAAGTATTCTTACCAACATACAAGGAATACAGTAAGTCACCCCCCTTGAAATACAGTAGGTCACCCCCCTTGAATACAGTAGGTCACCCCCTTTGAAGTATTCTTACCAACATACAAGGAATACAGTAGGTCACCCGCCTTGAAGTATTCTTACCAACACACAAGGAATACAGTAAGTCACCCGCCTTGAAGTATTCTTACCAACACACAAGGAATACAGTAAGTCACCCGCCTTGAAGTATTCTTACCAACACACAAGGAATACAGTAGGTCACCCGCCTTGAAGTATTCTTACCAACACACAAGGAATACAGTAAGTCACCCGCCTTGAAGTATTCTTACCAACACACAAGGAATACAGTAGGTCACCCGCCTTGAAGTATTCTTACCAACACACAAGGAATACAGTAAGTCACCCGCCTTGAAGTATTCTTACCAACACACAAGGAATACAGTAAGTCACCCGCCTTGAAGTATTCTTACCAACACACAAGGAATACAGTAGGTCACCCGCCTTGAAGTATTCTTACCAACACACAAGGAATACAGTAAGTCACCCGCCTTGAAGTATTCTTACCAACACACAAGGAATACAGTAGGTCACCCGCCTTGAAGTATTCTTACCAACACACAAGGAATACAGTAGGTCACCCCCTTGAAGTATTCTTACCAACATACAAGGAATACATATTGAGAGGGTGAGGGAGAATCTATTTCCTGGCAATTAAGGTTAATGGTTAATGTGTGGGACTTTAGGGCAGATTAACCCCCTCTGTACCGGTGACGTCTTGTGTATTCTAGTCTAGCTATATTTAGACGATTTTGTGAAGCTTAGGAAGGATCTGTGATAGTACAAAGGGTTAATTAAATAGTTAGAAGCCGGTTAATTGCTGGAGGGCCTTCTTAAACTGAAAGAATCGGCAAACTCTTTCGTCTCTGTCTATCCTCTAACGTCTTCCCTTCATGCTGGAAGTTTGCTAACATTCAACCTGTCCCAAAGAAGGGTGACCGCTCTCAACCCTCCAACTATCGTCCAATTGCTCTTATCTCCTGTCTTTCTAAAGTTTTTGAAACTATTCTTGCTTCCAAATTTCTTAAGCATTTCTCTTCTCATAATCTGCTCTCAGATCGCCAGTATGGCTTCCTTAAGGGTCGCTCTACTGGTGATCTTCTTTCATATCTTACTAACTCTTGGTCATCCTCCTTTCGGGACTTCGGTGAGACTTTTTCTATTGCACTAGACATATCGAAGCCTGGTAGAGTCTGGCATAAATCGTTAATTTCTAAACTACCCTCTTTCGGTTTCTACCCTCCATCTGTGCCTTTGTCTCTAATTTCCTTTCCGGCCGTTCCATAGCTGCGGTTGTGGACGGCCATTGTTCACTTCCTCACCCTATAAACTCCGGTGTTCCTCAGGGCTCTGTCCTATCTCCTATTCTCTTCTAATTTTTATAAATGAGCCCCTTAACTGTCCCTTAATACACATCCATTCATACGCAGACGACTCAACCTTACACTACTCCATTAGTTTTTCAGAACGCCCCAGCCAGCAATCCCTCAACGACAAACGTAATGAAGCCATAGAAACTCGTAAATTCTGATATAAATACTATTTCCAATTGGGGCAGAGAAAAACCTTGTTAACTTTAATGCTTCAAAACCCAATTTCTCCATCTATCTACCCGTCAGGATCTCCCAGCGGACTATCCATTATTCTTCAACAATACAAAAATCAACCCTTCATCTTCTCTCAATATTCTTGGTGTCTCTTTTTCTTCTGCTCTCATTTGGAAGGACCATATTACCAGTCTTGCTAAGGCAGCCTCCCAGAAGCTGGGTGTGCTCAACCGCCTTAGGGGGTTCTTTTCCCCTGCACAGCGTCATTGCTCTGTACAGGGGCATAGTGCGCCCTTGTATTGAGTATTGTTCACATGTGTGGGGAGGTTCCTCTCACACCGCTCTCCTAGACAAAGTTGAAAGGAAGGCCTTTCGTATCATTAACTCCCGTCCACTCACCAACTCTCTGCAATCTCTCTCTCTCCGCCGCAATGTTGCATCTCTCTCGCTATTCTATCGCTACTATAATAATCAGTGTTCCTCAGAGCTATCCCAGTGCATACCACCTCCTTTACGTAGGGCACGTGGTACCCGTCTTGCAACTCAATCCCACCCCTACTCTGTGCAACTCTCCAACCAAAGAGTGAAACGTTACTCTCAAACTTTCTTCTACTCAACATCTGAGCTCTGGAACTCTCTCCCAGAATCAGTCTTTCCCTCTTCCTATGACTTAAATTGCTTCAAACTCCGTGTGTCCAGGCATTTTGGCTCGAACGTCCCTTGATTTTGGCCCTGTCACTCTTTCAACTATGGGGGAGGCACTCGCTATAGGCAGTTATGCCTTTTGCCTCCCTCAATCACAGAAAAAAAAAAAAAAAAAAAAAAAAAAAAAAAATATAGAGCTAGAATAAAACTTAAAAGTCGTCTCCGGTACAGAAGGGGTTAAGGAAATAGTTATATGTAAGGAGTATTATGATAGAGAAATTATAGAGATATATTCGTAGAGGAAGGTGAATGGGAACTAGAACGCCTTGGGGAAAATGGGCGATAAAGCTAAAAATCGTTCTCAATATGTAAAGGGGAAAGTAATATTTTTAACATCGTTCTTAAGATTCTTAAGGGGAGGTATTTAATTGTTCTCTAGACCTCCATCAAATTTCAAATTATACTTCCATGACCCCCTTCCATGATAAATTTGTACATATTTCGGTAGAAAAATGTTCCGGCCGAAGGCCGATTCCTCTTAAATTACAGGCTCGCTATCGCTCGCCAGCAAAAAATCGACACCTACATTGCACAAAAGGTCTTTAAATTGAAAAAAAATGAGGCGAAAGTTCTTAAAATTACCAACATAATGGGGCAAACTTTTTAAATCTCAAAAGCAGTGGGGCTAAACATGATGGAGAAAGGGGTCAAGAAAAAAATCCCTTAAGTGGAAATCTCCCCTTAACACCAATAACCACCAAATGAAGTTAATGGAAGCATGTGATTCTCCCAGGATTCGAACCTAGGACATCTCATACAGAAACATAGTGAAAAGGTAAACATGAGAGGAAAGCAAGGGTAAACTGACACACACACACATCCACCCCCCCCCCCCCCCCCCACCCCACACACGCACACACACACATCCACGAATGCAGCCGGTCAAATAGCCTTGTACAGTCGGCCAAATAAGTGATTTCGTGGCACAAAGTATATTTCGATCAATAATTGGTATCGGCACTATCGAAACATTAATTTATCGTTTCGAGTGAGATGTGCAAACATGTTCCTATATATATATATATACACCCTATTCAACATCTGACAGACATTAATACAGCATACAGCGAGCAAACCGTAATGACAGCGGCGGCACGACTTATTTGGCCAACTGTACAGTACCATAATAGCCCAACACACACACACACACGGTCCAATAGGCTTGTAGAGTAAGATAAACACACACACACACACACACACACACACACACACACACACTCCAATAGGCTTGTAGAGTACGGTACCATAATAGCCCATACTGAACACATGAGCTTGGCTGGTCATACAATAACCCTTTGTTTACACACGCGTCCAGTTGGGTCAGAGCTACCTTTATTTGGGCTGCTATAGCTAGGCAGTGTTCGATTGTTTAAGGGGGGTCACCGTTTTTTTTTTTTTTTTTTATCTCCTTTTGTATCCATTCGGCCCCATTCAGCCAACTGTTTTAAGACCTGTATCCCCATCCAGGTGTCGATTTTTTCCTGGCGAGCGATAGCGACCCAGCATTGTATTGAGAAATCCGGCTTCGCCGGAGAAATTTTTCTATCGAAAAATGTACAAATTTAGCTTGCTGTCAAAACCAAATTATGTATATGCTGGCTTTCTACCGTTCGCCAAGAAAATATTGAAACCTGGATGGGGGTAAACGTCTTAAATTTACACTTTTACACTTTCTCCTCCACAATGCAGAACTTCTGCTTATCAGAATTCATTTATCCCCAGAGCTACTACTCTTTGGAATTCACTTCCCTCGAATTGCTTTCCACAAACTTACAATCAACAAATGTTTAAATCCAGTTGTTACAAACATTTTATGAATGGAGGATGCCTTTAGGCACATGGACCTTTTTGTTTTATCTGTGTTTTTCCTTCCTCCGTTCATTGTCTCTTAAAAAAAACAAAAAAAAACAAAAAAACAGTAGGCTGCATGGGGCCGATTGGATACAAGCCAAAGAGAGAGGGAGAGAAAGATAAAACAAGCTAGGTGGGGGCTCCCTTAACGCGCGTGCCCTGGTATATATTTCAATAACCAACTAAATTGTTAATGACGTTTATAGTAGCTTTTATTATTGTACTCTTGTAAATAGCTAAAATATATTTTTTCAGTAACTCTGAAGTTTTTGAACCCGAGGATAACTGTACCAAAACATATTACTTTAGTCCAGTACAGTTCTCAGCGTATTGAATATTACACCAATTCGAATCTATGAACCTTTATAGCCAAGTACCGAAGCATCTGCGCTATAACAATGTATTATATTATCTTGTTTGTGATCGATACTAATTGGGTCTTCTCCTAGGTTACCTAGATGGGTGAGAATTTGTGTTTTTATCTGTGTTTGTTCGTTGTTTTATGGTGTTTTTGTGTTTTCCCTGTTCTTGTTCTGTCTTGAGTCGGCCACCCCCAAGAAAAAAGGAAAATACAAATAAAATAAAATAGAATGAAATAGAAAATAAAAATAAAAATAGGAAAAATGGGGATTGGGCCTGAGCATATAGATAGAATATAATAGATAGACTAATTGAAATGAGTGCGTCGCCATTAATGCTCTTGACCGTACATCATGCTCGTTATTACATCATGCTCGTTATTACATCATGCTCGTTATTACATCATGCTCGTTATTACATCATGCTCGTTATTACATTACTTTCCATTCCTGTTTGTGGGAACGTACAGTCACAATCATTAATTCTGATACGTTTTAAAACCGCGAACTGATTAAACGAACCTTCGAAATATAAGTATCTGGTAAAGAATAAGAAAAGAGATTCAATTCAGCCCGGGACAGCTTCGAAAATGTATGTATCGGAATTAATGACATACTTTCAAGTTTTCAAATAAAAAATAGAAGAAACGAGAAATT
Organism: Paralithodes platypus; assembly: GCA_032716605.1. Taxonomy (NCBI): domain Eukaryota; kingdom Metazoa; phylum Arthropoda; class Malacostraca; order Decapoda; family Lithodidae; genus Paralithodes; species Paralithodes platypus. The sequence goes on along the minus strand of CM064514.1, from coordinate 48,029,660 downwards.
GAGAGGCTGAAAGATTCTTGACATGACAAACTTCTCTGTCCTCATTCGGTCGCTTGCAAATATTTGGATTGTGCCCAAGTTTGCGGCCAAGAAGTTGTTGTGGAGCCCGGCAAGTTAGTGGCCTCTGAACGTCGGAAAGGGGGACTGACCGTTTGTTTGGTCTATTAATTAATTTATTCATATATGTTTTTAGTTTCCTCCCTAGACCTCCATCAAGCTTAGAAAAACACCCCCTAGACGCCCCTTCAAGATAAATTTGTAAATTTTTCGGTAAAAAAATGTGCCGGCCGAAGGCCGGTTCCTCTTAAAATTGCAGGCTCGCTTACGCTCGCCAGGAAATAATCGACACCCTAATGGCACGAAAGGCTTAAAATTGACAACAAAATGGGGCGAAAGGTGTTAAATTCGCCAAACTAATGGGCCGGAAGTCTTATAATTTCAAAAGTACTAGGGCTAAACATTGGGGAGAAGGGGGTCAAGACAAACGGTCTTCCTCCCCTTAAGGTTGGCAGATTACTGGGGTCCCAAGCCTGAAAAGAAGGGGGTAATGTTTCAGTATTATATTCTTGGGTAAGTGTGTTGTAGTATGAAGCTCTGTATAATTATCGTAGCCATAGTTGTTTGTATCTTCCCTGGCCGTCAAGTTACTGGTCTCTGAATGTCTGATGGTTGATAGATTGGTTGGGGTCCTAGGCTGAAAAGAAGGGGGTAATGTTTCAGTATTATATGCATGGGTACTCGTCGTGCAACACAATCCCACCCCTACTCTGTGCAACTCTCCAACTCAAGAGTGAAACGATACTCCCAATCGTTCTTCTATTCAACAGCTGAGCTCTGGAACTCTCTCCCTGAATCCATCTTTCCCTCATCATATGACTTAACTTGCTTCAAACTCCGTGTGTCCAGGCATTTTGACTCGACTGTCCCTGGCCCTGTCACTCTTTCAACTCTGGGGGAGGCACTCGTCACAGTCAGTTTTGCCTTTTGTCTCCCTCGTCCACATAGAAAAAAAGAAGAAAAGTGTATGGCAGTATGAAACACTGTACTCTTATAATTCTTGTAGCCATAGTTGTTTTTATCTTCCCTGGTCGGCAAGTTACTATACCCTGTTCCAAATAGGTAGGCCAGAAATCGTGAACCCTAACCTCTGTAACTCAAACAGGGCTAGAGCGAATGGGCTGTACATTTTCACACCTATTCCCTGGTTGACCCATCCCAAATGGCAGAATTATTAGCTCGATTGTTTTGGCCTACTTACTTAAAACAGGGTATAAATAGCCTTTAAGGGGGGTCACCGGCTTTTGTTATGTTTCTCCTTTTCTCTTTCCCTGGCTTGTATCCATTCGGCCCCATTCAGCCAACTATTTTAAGACGTTTATTCCCATCCAGGTGTTTATTTCTTCCTGGCGAGCGATAGCGAGCCAGCATTATATGGAGAAATCCGGCTTCGCCGGAGACATTTTTCTATCGAAAAATGAACAAATTTAGCTTGCTGTCAAGACAAAAATATATAAATGCTGGCTCGCTACCTCTCGCCAGGAAAATATTAACACCTGGATGGGGGTAAACGTCTTAAAATAGTAGGCTGAATGGGGCCGAATGGATACAAGCCAAAGAGAGAGGGAGAGAAAGAGAAAAAAAAAAGCTAGGTGGGCTCCCTTAAACGTCTGAAGGTTGGCAGATTGGTTGGGATACTAGCCTGACAAGAAGGAGAGTAATGTTTCAGTATTATAGTCATCAGTTAAGCCGGTATCACACGAGCGCTTCTTCCCTCAACATTTATCCTCAACACTGGTCTGGCAGCTTATGAGGTTAACATTTGAAATATTTCGGTTACCTAAATGCGTCTATCATCAATCTAGTTTCCGATACCAGTGCAAAGTATTCCAGAAATGTTGCCAGAAAAAGTTGATCATTGAATGTTGACTATAAAAGCTCATGTGATTTTTTTTTTTTTTTTTTTTTTTTTTTTTTTTTTTTTTACTTACTTCCTCTCGGGCATAGGCCGTGGTCTATATATTTATTTATTTATTTATATTGGAGTTTCCTCACTAGACCCTCTATCAAGGTTAGAACCCCCCCCCCCCTAGACCCCCTTTCAAGATAAATGTGTACATTTTTCGGGAGAAAAATGACCCGGGCGAAGGCCGGTTCCTTCTAAAATTAGAGGCTCGCTATCGCTCGCCTGGAAAAAATCTGACGCCTAAAGGGCACGAAAGGTCTTAATATTGATAATAAAATGGGGTGAAAGGTCTCAAAATTACCAAACTAATGAAATCGCAGCAAGTCATAAAATTTCAAAATTGAATACGCTAAACATGAGGGATGAAGGGGGGTCCAAACAAAATAAATACCTCCCCCTTAAATTCCTCAACAGGTCAGTTTGTTTCCCTAACATTGATATATCACGAGCTAACTTTATTTATATATTATATATTATATTATTATATATATATATAGTATATATATAGATATATATATATATATCATCTATATTATAGATTATATATCGATATTTATATATTATATTATAATATAAATATATATATATATATATATATATATATATATATATGGTATATATATATATTATATTCTGTATATATATATACATATATATATATATGGGGCTGTTAGCCCAGTAGGGCTGTTGGAAAAATAGCTCATCTCTCTCTCTCGCAACCATTGAGCTATTTAAACATTCCCCTGCTAGCCTTGGCTAGGTGATACTATTTTAATCATCATGGTACTTACCAAGTATTATGGGAACCTCTGATGTGAAAAATCTAAAACTAATTGTTAGGGGTTCACTTGAAGCATGCTATGCTTACAGGTACCTACCCGATAGCACTATCGTTTAGGTGAGTGATTATGTTTTTGTACTTTTGTTGATTATTTTGTCAAATTGCAAATTTAGCTTAATATATTAATTTGATATAAATTGTAGTTTCTTTATTCATACAGAATTTAGTAAAATTTACCAGAACGTCCCGGCCTTCCCAATTTAACGAATTCCTTGAACATGAAGACGAGGTGCATTGTTATAATAATTGTGCGATCACTTTAAATTGGGAAACAAATGAATTGACCTTGCTCATGTAGTTGTGTACACCCCTTATGTGGTGGATTGTGTTCTTTTAATTTCAAAATTTTTATTTTATTAAGCGTGAGTTTCCACATAGCGATTTTGATCAGTTCTTTTGCATTTATCTTGTGTAGTCCCAGTTTTAGTTGTTTATTTGCCAAGTTTAACATGATAATTATTTATGTATGGAGTCATTTAACCTGATCTTATGACTACATTTATGTTTCTTTTCCTTTAGATGTGACTCCGCAATGACCTCCGAAGTACTGTCCCCATGAACCAACGCTAAGTGGAGCCTGATCTTCTCTACAACAAAGTGAGTACACTCTGAAATTTGTGTGTTGTCATTATGAATACCTCTCCTCCCCCTTAATTGACGAGACACAGAGGAAAAGGGGCGAGAGGGAATGCGAATGTGGTCCCGAACCCTAAACATTGAAACTTTAAATGTTGTTTCTGTTTGGGCTCTGTCACGAGTCGGCCACTTCCAGCAATGGGGTAGGCTACCTGAGGACATACATACATACATACCTACATTCCATACATACATACATAAATTACATTACATGACATACATACAATATATATAACTGTTGGTCGGGATATAGTAATTATAGCTCGTTATATAGTCTTTACTAAAATCCAGATATGGACTTATAAACCGTAAATAAACTCAACAGGAAGAACTCCCCCGGAACACGTTCTTAATATCACACAATAAGTATGCAACTCTTGGTACTACAGAACTCAATAACAACACCACATGGAGAGTTATACACAACAAGTGATTCACAGGCATATCACTATATATCTTCACTTATGGGACTTGGGTTATATGGATAATTCAAGCTATAGTATTACCTTAATAATTAGGGAATTATAAGGTGAAATAGGACGAATTTATGCTAAACAGAAGTAGACCAAGGTGAGATCAATGATCATTCAATGTTGGTAATAAAATTCAAAACAGGGAAATATGCAATTAAATAAACACGTGACCGATAGCATCAACCCTTTAAAAAACCCAAGTGACCATAGCATCAAACCTTAAAAAACGTGAACTTAGCAGCAACCCTTAATAAAACACGTGCATATAGTATAAACCCTTAATAAACACGTGACCTATAGTTTCAACCTTAATAAAAAGTGACCTAGTAGTTCAACCATGCATAAACTACGGGACCTTATAGCATCAACCCTTAATAAACACGTGACCTATAGTATCAACCCTTAATAAACACGTGACCTATAGTATCAACCCTTAATAAACACGTGACCTATAGTATCAACCCTTAATAAACACGTGACCTATAGTATCAACCCTTAATAAACACGTGACCTATAGCATCAACCCTTAATAAACACGTGACCTATAGTATCAACCCTTAATAAACACGTGACCTATAGTATCAACCCTTAATAAACACGTGACCTATAGCATCAACCCTTAATAATAATAATGATGAGGGTCGAGTGTCTTACGTGAATGAAACAGCAATAAGGATAATTATTAATACTCGATATAAAAGAGAATGAATGAGTTGAGAGTAAAAACAACTACACACGCAGTGAGCGAGATGTATGAGTGGGGCGCGCGCGCTTGAGCTAGGTAAACACTCTTCAGGTAAACGCGACCTTTAATCAGCTAGCGTGTCAGGTCAATAACTCTACTGCAGGGTTGGAAAATACAATTCTGGTTTGTGTAAATATGAACTTATTCTCAGATATTACAATGAAACTGGGGATAAGGTATTACTTATTTATGTTCACAATTTACTATGTATGTAACTCAAATTAGGTAATTTGTGATTTGAACTGTATAATCACTTCAATCGAACGTATGCAATAATTACAGAAAATCGGTTGCGAGGAATTCCAAATGTAAAGTTTAAAATTAATATAATTACAACTGAATTTAAAGAAAAAGAATTAACTAACTGGATATAAAGACAAAGTCTAATTAATCAAAGGCCGATTAATTAGATGTCCTGGCAACGCTAATAATGTTAAAAGCGTAAGGGAATAATTAAAAAATATTAATGATGTTAAACAGGGGACACAAGACGAAGTTTGTACTATGAAAAATAATCAGAGGGTTATTAAATCAAGATGAATCTGGAACGAGTTCACAGGACAGAGTCTTACGAAGAATTCACCTTCATAAGTGGTGTATTCGAGTATGGAAAATTTAGATAAGAGACTATGCAATGCTAGAATTCCTAGACATTCACGAATCACCAGTTTAAATCTACATCAATACTCACATGAACGATAATACTAGTTCATACTAGCCCACACATAAATATTTGTGGATTTCGCTTATCTCTAATTATGGAAACGAATGTACTTATATACCTTTCTATACATCAACTACAAAACTATATATACTATTTATTGAAAAGCAAGCTATGTCAAAAAATAAATCAGGATAATTAAAATTGCATACAGAAGAAAACAGGGGGTCCACGAATTGTTATGAGTGGGCGAGAGACTGGTGAAGGTATTGAGGGATAAGCCTTTACAACGGCACTCAACACTACAACAAATATGCAAACACTTTCATATACTTTTTTTTATTTTTTTATTTTGTTTTGCCGGTTTATATTGTTATGTCCCCATCCTTGATCTACTTCGGCTAGTACCGTGATTTTGTAGCGATATATGCGCTTAATTACGAAACACTATGGTATCCGAGTTTACTCTCTTTAATGGAGCCCACCTCGTTTATTTATCGTTCTCTACCTCTCTCTTTGGCTTGTGATCTATTAGGCCACATTCAGCCTACTGTTTTAAGAAGTTTAGGTGTCAATAGATTCCTATTATATATTTTTGTTTTGACAGCAAGCTAAATTTTTAAATTTGCGCTGTTTAGAAAAATTTCTCCGGCAAAAGCCGGCTTTCTCCATTTACAATGCTGGGCTCGGTATCGCTCCGCCAAGAAGAAATCGACACCTGGGATGGGGATAAACACGTCTTAAGAAACAGTTGGGGGAATGGGGCCGAAAGGGTACAAAGCAAGGGAAAAGAGAGGGAAAAGGAACGAAGATAACAAAAAAAAGCCGGCGACCCCCCTAAAAGAGCAGCCTTGATCGATAGTTTGTCAGTGTTATTGTGGTTGTACAGCGATCTAGGGTTATTTCTGTACTTCTGCATATATATATTTTTTTTTAGTATAGTTAATCCGTAGTTACATCAAAATTCGTTAGTGAAGGGTGTTCTGTATCAAAGAAAATTTCGATCGTAGTCAGACCCCCAATTCGTCTCATGTTATCTCTGTGTATTCCTAATATATCTTTATTAATTTAATAATGGATCCGTACTATATCATGTAATAATTCTGTATATTCACATGCTTGCTGGGGGTTTAAAACTGACGAACTATTTAAACTACCGAAATTAGCCTGATTCCTCTTAGTCTTTCGTATTTGTGGGGTTGCTGGAGAAGGTCAATTGGCCATACGGCGAGTTTCGTTATATAAGGAAGTTAGAGCTGTTGACATCAATATTTAGCCAGAAGTACCAGCTAAAATACGCTTATAATCCATTTATAAATACATAAAACCTAATTAAACATACATGTTTAGCATTTTATCGATCAGAAACCTACATTATTATTATTTTTTTTTTTTTGTATTTCAATTTAAATGGCTCCAACTTCCTTATAGCCTGAAACTCGCAAGTGGTCAATGGCAAAGCCACAGTTCAGTTTGGCAATGTTAAAAGGCACCTCCATACATTCACCATCAGTTATCACGGTTATGGTGCTCATGTAAAAAGTAAATCACTCTCCATCCTTTGTTGTTTTTTTTTCCCTCCATCTTTCGAGTTCGTTTAATTTATGGCAATGCGAACAATATCTAGGAACTATCTATCTATCCATCTATATGCTCAGGCCCAATCCCCACTTTTCCTATTTTTTATTTAATTCTATTTTATTATTTTGTGTCTTTTTGTTTTGTTTTTTGGGTGGGGGGTTTCTTATGGCGTAGGGATGAGGCGACCCCAACGCCCGCCACTTGCTGGTGCAGATAGCCTCCTCTGTGGTGGAGGGGTGAGAAATTGCCACCACTGCTTATCTCCGGCGAGACGTTGAAGTCGGCTAAAGGGGATCGGGGGCGGTGGCCCTGGTATCCTTCTCCCCTTAAATAAATCTACCAAAAAACGAGACAGAGATAGGGGCGAGGGAGCGCGTTCGTGGTCCCGGAATAGGAACATCTAGGAACAATTATTTTGAAAATGGAGTGAGAGAGAATTGAATGGAGTTCTTTCAAAGGAGGGTTTGATATATATATATTTTTTTTTTTTTTGTGTTTTTTTTTCAGAACAAGCGACCGCGATCAAAGTGTATCAAGCAGACGGACATAATAATGCTAACATAGATGGGACAGATGGGACTATATTGGCATTTTTAACATTTAACAGTGAAACCAAACCGTTTCTGTGAATTAGGTACCGGTATACTATTATGGTTGAAGCTGAATGGGGTGGTGGTAATTGTTAACCAAATAATGACACTCTCTGCTCACGTTTTATCGGGCCGTATGACCCAGTAACCCCTTCATTAACGGTGACCTTCCCGTTCAGTATATTTTGGTAACTATTTGAGGGTTTTATTCAGGTTAGGAAGGACTTCTACCAGTTATGAAGGACACCACTATTTCAATTAATACCTTTAGCTCCCGAGATATTCTGCCTGAGCTTAATAAAATCGTTATAAGTGTAGCTGAAATCAAGTAGAATAGTCGGTACCGGCAATACAAGGTTGAATCATTATTGATTAGACAGGATTTATGCAACATGACATACAAACCTACAATTGAAATGTAATAGTCGTCCTTATGTTCTCTTCTACACCTCATTACTGTTCGGGCATATATGGATCATGAATATGTGTCTATCCTTGTCTAGAGGCTTTATATATGTGTCTATCCTTGTCTATAGGCATATATCGCAGGTATGCAATGTTTGGGCGTAGACCTGTACAAAACTAATCTCCGAGTAAGACAATCTTTAGGATGTTTTTTTTTTTTTTCAGCTTGATGGAGCTCTAGGGATAAAAAAAAAGCTATTATAATGTTATTTGAACAAAAATATGGACCAATAAATTATTTTTTTTAAACGATTCCCCCCTTAAAAAGGGAGATCTCCACTTGAGGGATTTTTTTCTTGACCCCTTTCTCCCTCCATGTTTAGCCCCATTGCTTTTGAGATTATAAAAACGTTTGCCCCAGTAGTTTAGACTTTAGAGATATTTTAAGAACGTTCACCCCATATTAAGACCGTTCGTGCAATTCAGGTGTCGATGGTATCCTGGAGAGCGATAGCGAGCCTGTAATTTAAGAGGAAGCGGCCTTCGGCCGGGAAATGTTTCTACCGAGAAAATGTACAAATTTATCTTGAAAGGGACTCAAAGGGGTGTTAATTTAAGATTGGATGGAGGTTATAGGGAACAAACTAAATACCTCCCCTTAAAGACATGAGGAGGCCTGGTATCGAGCAAAGGAGGGGGCGGGACAAAGGAAGGGGTCGAGTGATAATAAACAAGGAGATGAACTACAAAATAATAAGATAGGGTTTTGAGCCCCTTCCTCCCCTATAATAACTAGGCTTACCCCGAGTGGCACCCCTCTCGTCCCGTGACTTTTAAGGAGCCCACCATCGCTTTTTTCTCTTTCTCTCCCTCTCTCTGTGGCTGCATCCAATTCGGCCCCGTTCAGCCTAGGTTTCAAGACGTCGTACCACCCATCCAGGTGTCAAAATTTTCCTGGCGAGCGGGTAGCGAGCCAGGCAGAGATATTTTTTTGTTATGACTGCA
>CM064514.1:47988290-48020660 GCA_032716605.1 Paralithodes platypus | reverse complement strand
AGAAAAATTTCTCCGGCGAAGCCGGATTTTTTCATATAATACTGGCTCGCTATTCCCCCGTCGCCAGGAATAAATCGACACCTAGATGGGGCTAAAACGTCTTAAAAACGTTTAGGCTGAATGGGGCCAAAGGGATACAAGCCAGAGGAAAGAGAGAACAGGGCAGAAATAAACAAACAGCATGGCCACCCCCCCTGTTAAGGGAGTAGGTTAGTGGCTTGGTTTTTTTTTGTTTATATAGTTTATGGTATCACAAATTGATTTTTGAGTTTCCTCGATAGACCTCAATCAAGATTAAAAAAACACCCTAGACCCCTTTTCAAGAATTAAATATGTCCATTTTTCGGTTAGAAACATTTCCCTCCGTCTCACATTACAGGCTCGCTATCGGCTCGCCAGGAAAATATCGGGCGCGCGCATATGATTACGAAAGGTCTTAATACTGAAAAACAAAATGGGGCGAACGGTCTCCAAATCGACAAACAAACGGAAAACTCTTAAATTCTGAAAAAACTAATACGCTGAACATGAAGGAGAAGGGGATTCAGAAAAAGCAACTACCTTCCCTTTAACTTTTTACATCTCCCAAACCTCTTATATTATGTTGTCCTCTCTCCCCCCCCCCCCCCTCTCTCCCTCCTCACTCTCCTTGCCCCAAACTTGATCACCTGCTTCCTCCCTCCTCCCCCCCCCCCTCTCCCTCCTCACTATCCCCCTTGCCCCCCAACTTTGATCACCTCCTTCCTCCAGATTAAGAGGAAGTGTTGGGTCTAGAAAAAAGCCCAGGAGCGCATCAAGGTAAAGAGGGTCTCTGAAGGTGTGTCACTGATCTGGAGGAAAACCTGTTGACCCTGGTGGGTAAATACTTCACTTGGGTTAAAGCTAATTTTATATATAGTTTTTGTTCTCTCTCTAATAATATATATATATATATATAACTATATATAGGAGAGATCAAGGGTGTTAAGAGTCACTATTAACCACAACCAAGGTTATGGCATTGTAAGATTGAGACGATGGCAAGGGGGAAAAGAGCGGTGCATACCCATGTTGCAGGTGTGTGGAAGGGGTGTGGGGCGCCAACTCGAATCGAGGTAGCATATGTCGATGTTGGTGGAACCATGGGAGTAAGCGGCTGTAGTAGAATTAAAAAGTACCACTGCCGAAGGATAAGTCAGAAATGAGATAAATTTGCGAGTGTAGGTGTTTAAAGGCGAGCTTGTGATGATCCTGTGGCTTAGAATTTTGGAAATGAGTCCATTGGATGTTGGTGGACAAGTTTTGTTACCTAGGAGATACCATATCTGCCGGTGGTGGGGCCGAGGATGCCACTGTCGACGCCTAGAATTAGATGTGGCTGGGGGAAGTTCAGAGGGGAACTGCTGCCAATTCTGACCATGAAACGAATGGCCTCTCCCCCGAAGGGAAAGGTGTATGCCTCATGTGTTAGAAGTGCAATGACGTATTGCTCAGAGAAAAACATGGGCCGTTAAAGTAGAGGATGTCAACAGAATGGAATGTAATGAGATGAGAAGGGCTGAGATGGGATGTGTGGGGCCAGGCTGCAGGATAGAACTAAACAAATGAGGAGCTGAGGAGACGTTTGAGGTATGAAGAAGATTAGCAAGGTGATGGTACAAGGAGACTGGGATGGTATGGACATGTTGGAGAGAATGGAATGAACACAATTGGGATAGTTAAAAATGCAGGTCTGTGATTGTGGAGGGAGCTGCACCAAGGGGTGAGGGACCAAGGAAGATCCGGGGATCGGACTATATGTGCCGATATCAAATCCAAACAATTGACAAGTGAAGCAGACATTGAAAAAGCGGTGCCTGGAACGCAGCCATTAGGGGACAATAAACTGAAACTGTAAGTATGTGTGGAGCACTCAGTCTGAAGATGCTCGCACCTCGTATGTATGTATGTCTGTATATATATATAGATATACCGGGTAATATATATATGTATATATACAAGAGGTGAATTTTCTGTGTGAAGGGAGTGTGTTGAAATTTGGAAGGTGCAAGGAGTTAATAGCTTCCAAAGAAGAGGGAGAGAGAGAGAAGGAAAAACCTTTTGGGTTACCCGGTGTGTACTGAGACAGAGAGATCGAGTATTTACGTAATATAGTGTTTGCACCCTTTTATTGGAAATGATCTATTCAATAATGAATCTTAAGATATGTTTAATAATGATGGTTAATAATTGTTACAGGCAATATATATATTCTTCCCCGTTCTCCGAGAATTGAACTTTCGATGATTGAAATAAAACTAGGAGGATGCTTTATAACATCATTATTGTATGCGGTTAAGACAGTACATGGCTGAGTGTGGGTGTGTGTGTGTGTGTGTGTGTGTGTGTGGGGTGTGTGTGTGTGTGTGGGGTGTGTGTGTGTGGGGTGTGTGTGTGTGGGGTGTGGGGTGTGTGTGTGTGTGTATGTGGTGTTGTGGGTGTGTGTGTGGTGTGGTGTTGTGTGTGTGTGTGTTATGTGTGGTGTACGCTCCCGCTACAAAGTTATGACCCCGCTGTCATTATGTTTGGCTTTCTCTGTGCTGTATAAAAGTATGTAAGATGTTGAATAATGTGGGTAATTGTAGAAAACATGTTTGTATATTTCCCTCGATAATGAAAACAATGAAGCTTAAATATTGCTTGATTACCAATTATTGATCAAAATATACTTGGTGCCGAGACATCACTTATTAGCGCGATTGTAACCTTTTGCAAGTTTCACGTTGGTAGAGCTCTGGAGAGGAGGGGAGGGTTACAACGCGAGGGATAAAACAAAATCTATGTGAACAGTACTAACGATTTAATTAACCACTCGGTATATGTTGCGGTTCCTCATCTCTGCTCTGTTCAATGATGTTTGCCTGGTAGATGATCATAGCTTGACTAAACTACAGAGTCTTTTTTAATTAAACCCAAGCGATATGATTAACATTCCAGCAGAGTTCTAATTAACCCAAGCTATATGATTAACCTTCCAGCAGAGTCTAATTAACCCAAGCTATATGATTAACCTTCCAGCAGAGTCTAATTAACCCAAGCTATATGATTAACCTTCCAGCAGAGTCTAATTACAACCCAAGCTATATGAGTAACCTTCCAGCAGAGTCTAATTAACCCAAGCTATATGACTTCAACCTTCCAGCAGAGTCTAATTAACCCAAAGCTATATGATTAACCTTCCAGCATGGTCAAGCAATTACTGGTACTGGACTGTATTTGTTCTTGTCACTTTGGACAGAGCTGCAATGCTTTTAAAGCGCCCGTGCTAAATTAAGGGGAGATTTCCACTAGAAGGGATTTTTTTTCTTGACTTCTTTCTCCTTCATATTTAAGCCTCATCGTGTTTCTAATTTTAAGACGGTGCGCCCCCATTATTTTGACCAATTTTAAGAACTTTCAACCCATTTCTACCAATTTTAAGACCGTTCGTGCTATTTAGGTGTCGAGTTTCTCTGGCGAGCGATAGCGAGCCTGTGAATGGAAGAGGAGACGGGCTTTCAGCCGGGAAATTTTTCTACCGAAAATTTACACATTTTTCTTGAAAGGGGCTCAAGGGGTTTGTACTCTTAAGCTGTAAGAATAATCTAGGGACCAAAACTAAAAACCTCCCCTTTAAGTTGAATGAAAAAAATAGTCAGGAATATTGTACATACGAGAAGAATACACGCCATGCGCATTGCATGCAGTGTTTTACCCTTAAAAAATCTCGAAATTCCGTGTGATGGTTTGGGGGGCGTATGCGGGCATCGAACGTTCAGCCCAAATATTAGTTATATCTCCATGGGTACCAAATGAAGTTCCTATCAAGTTTCGTCGAATATCCATTTAATTCGCTGTGGATAAATTCACACAGAGGAAGGCCGACCAAATAGACGGCCAGGAATGATTAAATGGCCCGTCTCAGTCCAAAGGCTCGCAGGGTAACTTAAGGGGAGTGCAGTTGGGTTTATCCAGTCCTCCTCCTCCCTCAGGTTGAGCCCTATTAGTTATTAGATTACAAGACATTCGGCCCCATTACTTTGGCGATTTTCAGTACCTTTTGCCCAATTTCTTTGCCAATATTAAGACCTTTCGTGCCATTTCGGTGTAGAGTTTTTCTTGGCGAGCGATAGCGAGCTGTATTTGAATAGGAAATCGACCTTCGGCCAAGACATTTTTCTACAGAAAAATGTAAAAATTTCTATCGAAGAGGGGTTCTTGTGGGTGTGTTTTTAAGCTTGATAGGAGGTGTTTAGAGAGCCAAACTAAAACCATTGAGCCGAACCAGTAAAATTATGCTGCACAAATACCGTCTGAGCTCCCTAGACCACCATCAAGCTTTAATTTAAATACCCTCAAAATCCCCATCGAGATAAATGTGTACATTTTTCGATACAGAAAATGTCCCGGCTAAAGGGGGCCGGTCCCTCATAATATAATGGCCTCGCTATCGCTCGCCAAAAAAAAAATCGACAACTAAAGGGCACGAATGGTATTCAAATTGACAAAAAATCTATGGCGAAGTCTTAAAGATCGCCAAAATAATAGGGATGAACGTCTTGAGATAGCAAAATTAATGGGACCAAACATGAGGGAGAGGGAAGTTCCCGGGAAACACAAAACCTCCTATTAACCCTTTCTTTTTTTGGTAGTGTTTTGTGGCAACGTCTTTTAACATTAATTCTGGCTACTATTAGAGGCTGTTTTCCAGTTTTAAAAGGGTCTCCATCAATTAACAGGCCTCGGAACTATCTAACTTAACCTTTTTTTTTCTGCCACAGATCCTTCTTAAAATGCACAAAAATAGTCTAAATATAGCTCAGAATAAAATACAAAAGACGTCGCCGTAACAGAAGTGGTTAAGCTTACCGGCTGTATGTGTTGTTGATGTGATTCCAAGTGTGACGGGTTTCGAGGACCAGGGAGAGAGTGTGAGAGAGAGAGAGGGAGGGAAGGGGGGCAGCAGAGACGAGAGATGAGAGAGAGAGAGAGGGAGAGGAGTTGAGATGGGAGCGAGGGAGAGGAGAGAGAGAGAGAGAGAGGGGGGGGGGGGGGGGGGGAACTGAGCTTTCAATATGCCGCCGGCCGGTTATAGCGTGGATAGGCCGTGACGTCACAGTGTTGGTTTTACGTTTGGGACGAAAGGGGTCCCCGGAATCATCAAGGTAATTGCTTATTGATTGGTTCGACTCTCATCCCACCACCCGCTCACTGACCCGTGTTCCAAAAACCATCCAGGGAAGGAATACAACTGAATGACAAACAGCTGGCTTAATGTGTATATTATTCAATAGAAAAAATTTCTCAGGCGAAGCCGGATTTCTCCATCAAATGCTGGCTCGCCCCCCCTGTCACTCGCCAGGGAAAAAAATGGACAACTGGAGGGGATATTTGTCTTAAAACAGTTAGGCTAAATGGGAACGAAATGGATACAACCAAGACAGAGAAATACAGTAGGTCACTCCATTGAATACAAGTAAGTCACCCCCTTGAAGTATTCTTACCAACATACAAGGAATACAGTAAGTCACCCCTTGAAGTATTTCTTACCAAAATACAAAGGAATACAGTAGGTCACCCCCATTGAATACAGTAGGTCACCCCCCTTGAATACAGTAGGTCACCCCCTTGAATACAGTAGGTCACCCCCCTTGAATACCAGTAGGTCACCCCCCTTGAATACAGTAGGTCACCCCTTGAAGTATTCTTACCAACATACAAGGAATTACCCCAGTAGGTCACCCCCCTTGAATACAGTAGGGCACCCCCCTTGAATACAGGAGGTCACCCCCCCTTGAATACAGTAGGTATACCCCCCTTGAATACAGTAGGTCCACCCCCCTTGAAAAGACAGTAGGTCACCCCCCTTGAATACAGTAGGTCACCCCACTTGAATAACAGTAGGTCACCCCCTTGAAGTATTCTTACCAACATACAAGGAATACAGTCGGTTCCACCCCCTTGAATAACAGTAGGTCATCCCCCCTTGAATTACAGTAGGTCACCCCCCTTGACTACAGGAGGTCCCCCCCTTGAAGTTTTCTTACCAACATACAAGGAATACAGTAGCGTCACCCCCCTTGAATACAGTAGGTCACCACCCTTGAACTACAGTAGGTCACCCCCCTTGAATACAGTAGGTCACCCCCTTGAAGTATTCTTACCAACATACAAGGAATACAGTAGGTCACCCCCCTTGAATACAGTAGGGTCACGCACCTTGAATACAGGAGGTCACCCCCTTGAAGTATTCTTACCAACATACAAGGAATACAGTTAGGTCACCACCTTTGAATACAGTAGGTCACCCCCTTGAAGTATTCTTACCAACTGACAAGGGAATACAGTGAGGTCACCCCCCTTTGAATACAGTAGGTCACCCCCCTTTGAATACAGTAGGTCACCCCCTTGAATACAGTAGGTCACCCCCCTTGAATACAGTAGGTCACCCCCCTTGAAGTATTTATTACCAACTTACAAGGAATAAAGTAAGTCAACCACCTTGAAATCCAGTAGGTCCACCCCCTTGAAGTATTCTACCCAACATACAAGGAATACAGTCAAGTTCCACCCCCCTTTGAATACAGCTAGGTCACCCCCCTTGAATACAGTAGGTCACCCCCTTTGAAGGATTCTTACCAACATACAAGGAATACAGTAGGTTCACCAGCCTTGAAGTATTCTTACCAACACACAAGGAATAAAGTAAGGTCACCCGCTTGAAGTTATTCTTACCAACACACAAGGAATACAGTAGGTCACCCGCCTTGAAGTATTCTTACCAACACACAAGGATACAGTAGGTCCACCCGCCTTGAAGTAGTCTTAACCAAACACACAAGGGAATACAGTAAGTCACCCCGCCTTGACAGTATTCTTACAACCACACAAGGAATACAGTAGGTCACCCGCCTTGAAGTAATTCTTACCAACACACAAGGAATACAGTAAGTCACACGCCCCCCCCTTGAAGTAATTCTTACCAACACACAAGGGAATAAACCAGTAAAGTTCACCCGCCCCGCTTGAAGTATTCTTAACAACACACAAGGAATACAGTAGGTCACACCCGCCTTGAAGTATTCGTACAACCACAAACAACAAGGAAATCACAGAGTAAGGCACCCCAGCCTTGAAGTATTCTTACCAACACAAACAGGAATACAGTAGGTCACCCGCCTTGAAGTATTCTTACCAACACACAAGGGAAATACAGTCAGGCTTCCCCCCGACCCCCCTTTGAAGTATTCTTAACCAAACATAACAAGGAATACATATTGCGGCGGGTGAGGGAGAATCTATTTCCAGGCAATTAAAGGGTTATGGGTTAATGTGTGGGGACTTTAGGGCAGAGTAACCCCCTCTGTACCGGTGACGTCTTGTGTATTCTCCTTAGTCTATAGCTTATATTTATAAGACGATTTTGTGAAGCTTTAGGAAAGGATCTGTGATAGTTAGAAACAAAAGGGTAATTAAATAGTTAGAAGGGCCGAGTTAATTGCTGGGAGGGCCTTCTTATTCAACTGAAAGAATCGGCAACAACTCTTTCGTCTCTGTCTATCCTGCTAACGTCTTTCCCTTCATGCTGGAAGGTATTGCTAACATGTCAACCTGGCAACCTGTCCCAAAAGAAGGGTGACCCCCCGCTCTCGAAAAACACCTCCAAACTAATCGCTAACTAAATTCGTCCAATTGCTCTTATTCCTCCGGTGCTTTTCTAAAGTTTTTGAAACTATTCTTATAGTCTTAGCTTTCCCTTTCTTCCAAATTTTCTTAAGCATTTCTCTTCCGTCATAATCTGCTCTCAGATCCTGGCCAGTATGGCCTTCCTTAAGGGGTCGCCTCTACTGGTGATCTTCTTTTCTACTTGCTTCGAATCTTACTAATCTCTTGGTCATCCTCCTTTCGGGACTACCTTCATTCGGTTGAGACTTTTTCTATTGCACTAGACAATATCCCGAAAGGGCCTTTGCGGATAGAGTCTGGCATAAAATCTTTAATTTCTAAACTACCCTCCTTTCGGTTTCTTTCCCTCCATCTGTGCCTTTGTCTACAATTTCCTTTCCGGCCGGTCCATAGCGGCGGTTGTGGACGGCCATTGTTCACTTCCTCACCCTATAAACTCCGGTGATCCTCAGGGCTCTGTCCTATCTCCTATTCTCTTTCTAATTTTTATAAATGATCTCCTGAACTGTACATTAATTCCCATACATTCATACGCAGGAAGACTCAACCTTACACTACTCCATTTCAGTTTTTCAGAACGCCCCAGCCAGCAATCCCTCAACGACAAACGTAATGAAAGCCATAGAACTCTTTAAATTCTGATCTAAATACTATTTCCAATTGGGGCAGAGAAAAACCTTTGTAACTTTTAATGCTTCCAAAAAAACCCAATTTCTCCAACTACTCTACCCGTCAGGATCTCCCAGCGGACTATCCCTTATTCTCAAACACTACAAAAATCAACCCTTCATCTTCTCTCAATATTCTTGGTGTCTCTTTTTCTTCTGCTTCAATTGGAAAGGACCATTATTACCAGTCTTGCTAAGGCAGCCTCCAAGAAGCTGGGTGTGCTCAACCGCATTAGGGGGTTCTTTTCCCCTGCACAGCTTCTTGCTCTGTGCAGGGGCATAGTGCGCCCTTGTCTTGAGTATTGTTCACATGTGTGGGGAGGTTCCTCTCACACCGCTCTCCTAGGACAAAGTTGAAAGGAAGGCCTTTCGTATAATTAACTCCCGTCCACTCAACAACTCTCTGCAATTCTCTTTCCTCTCCCGCCGCAATGTTGCATCTCTCTCGCTATTCTATCGCTACGATAATAATCAGTGTTACTCAGAGCTATCCCAGTGCATACCAACTCCTTTACGTAGGGCTCCGTGGTACCCGTCTTGCAACTCAATTCACAACACCCTACTCTGTGCAACTCCCTCAACCCAAGAGTGAAACGTTTACTCTCAAACTTTCTTCTACTCAACATCTGAGCTCTGGAAACTCTCTCCCAGAATCAGTCTTTCCCTCTTCCTAGCACTTAGAGTGCTTCAACCTCCGGGTGTCCAGGCATTTTGCTTCGAACGTCCCTTGATTTTGGCCCTGTCACTCTTGCAAACTATGGGGGAGGCACTCGATATAGGCAGTTATGCCTTTTGCCTCCCTCATATCACAGAAAAAAAAAAAAAGAAAAAAAAAAAAAAAAAAAAAAAAATATAGAGCTAGAAGGATAAAACTTAAAAGTCGTCTCCGGTTACAGAAGGGGTTAAGGAAATAGTGATAAATGTAAGGAGTCTTATGATAGAGAAATATATAGAGATATATTCGTTAGAGGAAGGTGAATGGGAAACTAGAAAGCCTTGGGGCAGACAATGGGCGATTTTAAAACTAAAATCGATTCTCAATATGTAAAGGGGAAAGATAATATTTTTAACATCGTTCTTAAGATTATAAGGGGAGGTATTTAATTGTTCTCTTAGACCTCCATCAATATTTTCAACCTTATACTTCCATGACCCCATTCCATGAGAAAATTTGTACATATTTCGGTAGAAAAATGTTCCGGCCGAAGGCCGAGGGTTCCTCTTAGAATTACAGGCTCGCTATCGCTAGCCAGGAAAAAAATCGACACCAACATTGCACAAAAGGTCTTTAAAATTGAAAAAAAAATGAGGCGAAAGTTCTTAAAATTACAAACATAATGGGGCAATCTTTTTAAATCTCCAAAAGAAGTGGGGCTAAACATGATGGAGAAATGGGGTCAAGAACCAAAATCCTTAAGTGGAAATCTCCCCGCTAACACCAATAACCACCAAATGAAGTTAATGGAAAGCATGTGAGTCTCCCCAGGATTCGAACATAGGACATCTCATACATAAAACATAGTGAAAAGGTAACCATGAGAGGAAAGAAAGGGTAACTGACACAACACACATTACACCCCCCCCCCCCCCCCAACCACACACAACCAAAAACACATCCACGAATGCAGACGCGTCAAAATAGCCTTGTACAGTCGGCCAAATAAGTGATTTCGTAGCACAAAGTATATTTCGATCAATAATTGGTATCGGCACTATCGAAACATAATTTATCGTTTCGGAAGTGAGATATGCAAAACATGTTCCTATATATATATATATATATAGTATACACCCTAGTCAAAAGCTGACAGACATTAATACAGCATACAGCGAGCAAAACCGTAATAACAGCGGCGGCACGGAATTATTTGGCCAACTGTAGAGTACCATAAATAGCCCAAAACACACAACACACCACGGTCCAATAGGCTTGATTAGAGTAAGATAAAACCACACACACACACACACACACAAACACCCACACACACACACCACACACTCCACTAGGCTTGTAGAGTACGGTACCATAATAGCCCATACTGAACACATGAGCTTGGCTGGTCATACAATAAACCCTTTGTTGCACCCGCGTCCAGTTGGGTCAGAGCTACCTTTATTTGGGCTGCTATAGCTAGGGCAGTGTTCGATTGTTTAAGGGTGGGTCAACGTTTTTTTTTTTTTTTTTTTTCCTTTTTTTTTGTTTTTATCTCCTTTTGTATCCATTCGGCCCCATTCAGCCAACTGTTTTAAGACTTGTATCCCCATCCAGGTGTCGATTTTTTCCTGGCGAAGCGGGATAGCGACCCAGCATTGTATTGAGAAATCCGGCTTCGCCCGCGAGAAAATTTTTCTATCGAAAAATGTACAAATTTAGCTTGCTGTCAAAACCAAATTATGTATAGGTGGCTTTCTACCGTTCGCCAAGAAAATATTGAAACCTGGATGGGGGTAAACGTCTTAAATTTACACTTACACTTTCTCCTCCACAATGCAGAACTTCTGCTTATCAGAATTCATTTATCCCCAGAGCTACTACTCTTGGAATTCAATTACCTCGGAATGCTTTCCACAAACTTACAATCAACAAATGTTAAAATCCAGTTGTTACAAACATTTTTATGAATGGAGGATGCCTTTAGGAACATGGACCTTTTTGTTTAGCTGTGTTTTTCCTTCTCCGTTCATTGTCTCTTAAACAAACAAAAAAAAACTAAAAAAAAAACAGTAGGCGGCATGGGGCCGAGTGGATTACAAGCCAAAGAGAGAGGGGCGAGAAAGATTAAAACAAGCTAGGTGGGGGCTCATTAACGCGCGTGCCTGGTATATATTTCAATAACCAACTAAAATGTTATGGACGTTTATAGTAGCTTTTATTTAGTGTACTCTTGTAAATAGCTAAAAATATATTTGTTCAGTAACTCTGAAGTTTGTGAACCCGAGGATAACTGTACCAAAAACATAGTACTTTAGTCCAGTGACAGAGTTCTCAGTCATATTGAATATTTACACCAATTCGAATATATTGAACATGATAGCCAAGTACCGAAGCATCTGCGCTATAACAATGTATTATATTATCTTGTTTGACTCGAGCCTAAAGGGGTCTTCTCCTAGGTTACCTAGATGGGTGAGAATTTGTGTTTTTATCTGTGTTTGTTCGTTGTTTTATGGTGTTTTTGTATTTTCCCTGTTCTTGTTCTGTCTTGAGTCGGCCACCCCCAAGAAAAAAGGAAAATACAAATAAAATAAAATAGAATGAAATAGAAAAGAAAAAATAAACTAGGAAAAAATGGGGATTGGGACTGAGCATATAGATAGAAATAATAGATAGACTAAAATTTGGAAATGAGGGCGTCGCCATTAATGCTCTTGACCGTACCATCAGGCTCGTTAGTACATCATGGCTCGTTATTACATCATGCTCGTGATTTACATCATGCTGTTGATTACATCATGCTCGTTAGTACATTACTTGGCCATTCCTGTTTGTGGGAACGTACAGTCACAATATTAATTCTGTTACGGTTTTAAAAAACGCGAAACTGATTAAAACGAAACCTTCGAAATGTAAGTATCTGGTAAAGAAATAAGCAAAGAGATTCAATTTCAGCCCGGGACAGCTTCGAAAATGTATGTTATCGGATAGTAATGACAGTACTTTTCAAGTTTGCAAATCAAAAAATAGAAGAAACCGAGAAAAGAGAGGCTGAAAAGAAGATTCTTTGACATGACAAACTTCTCTGTCCTCAATTCCCCCCCCCCGGTTCCTTGCAAATTATTTGGATTGTGCCCAAGTTGCGGCCAAGCAAGGGTTGTGGAGGGCCCGGAATGTTAGTGGCCTCTGAAACGTCGGGAAAAGGCGGGACTGGACCGTTTGTTTGGTCCTATTAATTAATTTATGCATATATGTTTTAGTTTCCTCCCTAGACCTCCATCAAGCTTAGAAAAAACACCCCTAGGGACGCCCCTTCAAGCTAAATTTGTAAATTTTTTCGGTAAAATAAATGTGCCGGCCGAAAAGCCGGGGTTCCTCTTAAAATTGCAGGCTCGCTTACGCGCGCAAAGGAAATAATCGACACCTAAAGGGCCCGAAAGGCTTAAAATTAGACAACCAAAATGGGGCGAAAGGTGTTAAATTCGCCCCAAACTAATGGGCCGGAAGTCGTATAAGTTTCAAAAAGTACTAGGGCTAAACCATTTGGGAGAAGGGCGGTCAAGACAAACGGTCTGCCTCCCTTAAGGTTGGCAGATTACTGGGGTCCCAAGCCTGAAAAGAAGGGGGTAATGTTTCAGTATTATATTCTTGGGTAAGTGTGTTGTCGGTAGGGAAGCTCTGTATAATTATCGTAGCCATAGTTGTTTGTATCTTCCCTGGCCGTGAAAGTTACTGGTCTCTGAATGTCTGATGGTTGATAGATTGGTTGGGGTCCTAGGCTGAAAAGAAGGGGGTAATGTTTCAGTATTATATGCATGGGTACTCGTCGTGCAACACAATCCCACCCCCTACTCTGTGCAACTATCCAACTCAAGAGTGAAACGATATTCCCAAACGTTCTTCTATTCAACAGCTGAGCTCTGTAGCTCTCTCCCTGAATCCATCTTTCCCTCATCATATGACTTAACTTGCTTCAAACTCCGTGTGTCCAGGCATTTTGACTCGACTGTCCCTGGGCCCTGTCACGCTTTCAACTCTGGGGGAGGCACTCGTCACAGTCAGTGT
Organism: Paralithodes platypus; assembly: GCA_032716605.1. Taxonomy (NCBI): domain Eukaryota; kingdom Metazoa; phylum Arthropoda; class Malacostraca; order Decapoda; family Lithodidae; genus Paralithodes; species Paralithodes platypus. The sequence continues at coordinate 48,007,589 of CM064514.1, read as the reverse complement.
TGCCTTTGTCTCCCTCGTCCACATTAGAAAAACAGAAGAAAAAGTGGTATGGCAGTATGCACACACTGTACTCTTATAATTATTTGTAGCCATAGTTGTTTTTATCTTCCTGGTCGGCAAGTTTACTATTACCCTGTTCCAAATAGGTAGACCAGAAAATCGTGAACCCTAACCGCTGTAACTCGAAAAGGGATAGAGCGGAATGGGCTGGACATTTCACACCTAGTTCCCTGGTTTGACACATCCCAAATGGCAGAATTATTAGGCTCGATTGTTTATGGCCCCTACTTACTTAAAACAGGGTTATAAATAGCCTCTTTAAGGGAGGTCCACCGGATTTTGTGATGTTTGTTTCCTTTCTCTCTTGCCCTGGCTTGTATCCAATTCGGCCCCATTCAGCAAACGATTTTAAGACGTTATTAGTTTCCCATCCCGGTGTTTATTTCTTCCTGGCGAAGCGGATAGCGAGCCAGCAGTATATGGGGGGAAATCCGGCTTCCGCCGGAGGAGACATTTTTCTAATCGAAAAATGAACAATTTAGCTTGCTGTCAAGGTGTGACAAAAAATATAATTAAATGCTGGGCTCGACTACCTCTCGGCCAGGAAAATATTAACACCTGGATGGGGGGGTAAAACGTCCCCCCCTTAAAATGAGTAGGCTGAATGGGGCCGAATGGATACAAGCCAGAGAAAGAGGGAGAGAAAGAGAACAAAAAAAAAAGCTAGGTGGGCTCCCTTAAACGTCTTGAAGGTTGGCAAGATTGGTTTTTGAGGATACCTAGCCGTGGCAAGAAGGAGAGTAAGGTTCAGTATTATAGTCATCAGTTTAAGCCGGTATCAAAACACGAAGGCGGCTTCTTCCCTCAACATTTATCCTCACCACACTGGTCTTGGCAGCTTATGAAGGTTAACATTTGAAATATTTCGGTTACCTAAATGCGTCTATCATCAATCTAGTTTCCGATACCAGTGCAAAGTATTCCAGAAATGTTGCCAGAAAAAGTTGATCATTGAATGTTGACTATAAAAGCTCATGTGATTTTTTTTTTTTTCCATTTTTTTTTTTTTTTTTTTTTTTTTTTTTGTTCTTCTATATTTCAACTTACTTCCTCTCGGGCATAGGCCGTGGTCTATATATTTATTTATTTATTTATATTGGAGTTTCCTCACTAGACCCTCTATCAAGGTTAGAACCCCCCCCCCCCCTAGACCCCCTTTCAAGATAAATGTGTACATTTTTCGGGAGAAAAATGACCCGGGCGAAGGCCGGTTCCTTCTAAAATTAGAGGCTCGCTATCGCTCGCCTGGAAAAAATCTGACGCCTAAAGGGCACGAAAGGTCTTAATATTGATAATAAAATGGGGTGAAAGGTCTCAAAATTACCAAACTAATGAAACGCAAGTCATAAAATTTCAAAATTAATACGCTAAACATGAGGGAGAAGGGGCTCCAAACAAAATAACTACCTCCCCCTTAAATTCCTCACAGGTCAGTTTGTTTCCCTAACATTGCTATATCACGAGCTAACTTTATTTATATATTATATATTTATATTATAATATATATATATATATATATATATATATATATATATAATTATATATTATTATATTATATTATATTATATATATTACATATTATATATATATGGGCTGTAGCCCAGTAGGCTGTTGAAAAATAGCTCATTCTCTCTCTCTCTCAACCATGACTATTTTAAACATTCCCCTGCTAGCTTGGCTAGGTGATACTATTTTAATCATCCTGGTACTACAGTATTATGGAACCTCTGATGAAAAATCTAAAACTAATTGTTAGGGGTCACTTGAAGCATGCTATGCTTACAGGTACCTACCCGATAGCACTATCGTTAGTGAGTGATTATGTTTTTGTACTTTTGTTGATATTTTGTCAAATTGCAAATTTAGCTTAATATATAATTTGATATAAATTGTAGTTTCTTTATTCATACAAAATTTAGTAAAATTTACCAGAACGTCCCGGCCTTCCCAAATTGACTAATTCCTTGAACATGACGAGGTGCATTGTTATAATAATTGTGCGATCACTTTACTTGGGAAACAAATTGACTTGCTCATGTAGTTGTGTACACCCTATGTGGTGGATTGTGTTCTTTTATTTCAAAATTTTATTTTATTAAGCGTTGTTTCCACATAGCGATTTTGATCAGTTCTTTTGCATTTATCTTGTGTCGTCCCAGTTTTAGTTTGTTTATTTTGCAAGTTTTACATTATAATTATTTATGTATTTATTCATTTAACCTGATCTTATGACTACATTTATGTCTTTTCCTTTAGATGTGACTCCGCAATGACCGAAGTACTGTCCTGAACCAACGCTAAGTGGAGCCTGATCTTCTCTTACAACAAAGTGAGTACACTCTGAAATTTGTGTGTGTCATTATGAATCCTCCTCCCCTTACTTGACGAGACAGAGAAAGGGGCGAGGGAATGCGAATGTGGTCCCGAACCCTAAACATTGAAACTTTAAATGTTGTTTCTGTTTGGGCTCTGTCTCGAGTCGGCCACTTCCAGCAATGGGGTATGTACCTGAGTACATACATACATACATACATACATGCATACATACATACATACATACATACATACATACATATATATATACTGTTTTGTCGGGCTATAGTAATTATAGCTCGTGATATAGTCTTTACTAAAATCCAGATATGGACTTATAGACCGTAAATAAACTCAACAGGAACTCCCCGAACACGTTCTTAATATCACAAATAAGTATTCAACTAGGTACTACAGAACTCAATAACAACACACAGGAGAGTTATACACACAAGTTTATTCAAAGGCATACAAATATTATCTTCACTTATGGACTTGGTTTATATGGATAATTCAAGCTATAGTATTACCTTAATAATTATGGGAATTATAAGGTAATAGGCGAATTTATGCTAACAGAATAGACCAAGGTGAGATCAATGTTCATTCAATGTTGGTAATAAACAAAACAGGAAATATGCAATTAAATAAACACGTGACCTATAGCATCAACCCTTAATAAACACGTGACCTATAGCATCAACCCTTAATAAACACGTGACCTATAGTATCAACCCTTAATAAACACGTGACCTATAGTATCAACCCTTAATAAACACGTGACCTATAGTATCAACCCTTAATAAACACGTGACCTATAGCATCAACCCTTAATAAACACGTGACCTATAGTACATAAACGACGTGCCCTATAGTATCACCCTTAATAAACACGTGACATGTATCAACCCTTAATAAAAACGTGTCCCCTATAGTATCACCCCTTAATAAACACGTGAACTAGCATCAACCCTTATAAAACACGGTAGTATCAACCCTTATAAACCACGTGCCCTATAGTATCACCCTTACGTGACCTATAGCATCAACCCTTAATAATAATAATGATGAGGGTCGAGTGTCTTACGTGAATGAAACAGCAATAAGGATAATTATTAATACTCGATATAAAAGAGAATGAATGAGTTGAGAGTAAAAACAACTACACACGCAGCGAGATGTATGAGTGGGGCGCGCGCGCTTGAGCTACGTAAACACTCTTCAGGTAAACGCGACCTTTAATCAGCTAGCGTGTCAGGTCAATAACTCTACTGCGGGGTTGGAAAATACAATTCTGGTTTGTGTAAATATGAACTTATTCTCGGATATTACAATGAAACGGGGATAAGGTATTACTTATTTATTTTCACAATTTACTATGTATGTAACTCAAATTAGGTAATTTATGATTTGAACTGTATAATCACTTCAATCGAACGTATGCAATAATTACGAACTCGGTCGAGGAATTCAAATGTAAAGTTATTAATATAATTACAACTGAATTAAAGAAAAAGAATTACTAACTGGATATAAAGACAAAGTCTAATTAATCAAAGGCGATTAATTAGATGTCCTGGCAACGCTTATAATGGTAAAAGCGTAAGGAATTAATTAAAAAATATTAATTATGTTAACAGTGACACAAGACGAAGTTGTACTATGAAAATACTCAGAAGGGTATTAACAAGATATCTGAACGAGTTCACAGAGTCTTACGAAGAATTCACCTTCATAAGTGGTGTATTCGAGTATGGAAAATTTAGATAAGAGACTATGCAATGCTAGAATTCCTAGACATTAAGAATCACAGTTATCTACATCAATACTCACATGAACGATAATACTAGTTCATACTAGCCCACACATAAATATTTGTGGATTTCGCCTATCTCTAATTATGGAAACGAATGTATTTATTGAAAAGCAAGCTATGTCAAAAAATAAATCAGGATAATTAAAATTGCATACAGAAGAAAACAGGGGGTCCACGAATTGTTATGAGTGGGCGAGAGACTGGTGAAGGTATTGAGGGATAAGCCTTTACAACGGCACTCAACACTACAACAAATATGCAAACACTTTCATATACTTTTTTTTATTTTTTTATTTTGTTTTGCCGGTTTATATTGTTATGTCCATCTTGATTATTCGGCTATTACCGTGATTTTGTAGCGATATATGCGCTTAATTACGAAAACTATGGTATCCGAGTTTACTTCTTAATGGAGCCCACCTCGCTTTTTTATCTTTCTCTCCCTCTCTCTTTGGCTTGTATCTATTAGGCCCCATTCAGCCTACTGTTTTAAGAAGTTTAGGTGTCAATATATTCCTATATATATTTTTGTTTTGACAGCAAGCTAAATTTGTAAATTTTTCGATAGAAAAATTTCTCCGGCAAAGCCGGATTTCTCCATACAATGCTGGCTCGGTATCGCTCGCCAAGAAGAAATCGACACCTGGATGGGGATAAACGTCTTAAAACAGTTGGCTGAATGGGGCCGAATGGATACAAGCCAGGGAAAGAGAGAAAAGGAGAGAAAGATAAACAAAGCCGGCGACCCCCCTTAGCAGAGCAGCCTTGATCGATAGTTTGTCAGTGTTATTGTGGTTGTACAGCGATCTAGGGTTATTTCTGTACTTCTGCATTTTTTTTTTTTTTTAGTATAGTTAATCCGTAGTTACATCAAAATTCGTTAGTGAAGTGTTCTGTATCAAAGAAATTTCGATCGTATTATGACAAATTCGTCTCATGTTATCTTTGAGTATTCTTATTATATCTTATTAATTTTAATAATGGATCCGTACTATCTCATGTAATAATTCTTAGATATTCACATGCTTGTGGAGGTTAAAATGCGAACTATTTAAACTACCGAAATTAGCCTGCTCCTCTTATTCTTTCGTCTTTGTTGGGTTGCTGGAATAAGGTCAATTGGCCATATGCGAGTTTCGTTCTATAAGGAAGTTAGAGCTGTTGACATCAATATTTAGCAGAATTACCAGCTAAAATACGCTTATAATCCATTTATAAATACATAAAACCTAATTCAACATACATGTTTATCCTTTTATCGATCAGAAACCTACATTATTATTTTGTTTTATTTCGATTTAAATGTCTCCAACTTCCTTATCGCCTGAAACTCGCAAGTGGTCAATTGAAGCCACAGTTTTGCAATTAAAGGCACCTCCATACATTCACCATCAGTTATCACGGTTATGGTGCTCATGTAAAAAGTAAATCACTCTCCATCCCTTTCCTCATCTTTCGAGTTCGTTTAATTTATGGCGATGCGAACAACATCTAGGAACTATCTATCTATCCATCTATATGCTCAGGCCCAATCCCCACTTTTCCTATTTATTTATTTTTATTTTATATTTAATTCGATTTTATTATTTGTTGTCTTCTTTTTTTGGGGGGGTGGGGGGTTTCTTATGGCGTAGGGATGCGGCGACCCAACGCCCGCCACTTGCTGGTGCAGATAGCCTCCTCTGTAGTGGAGGGGTGAGAAATTGCCACCACTGCTTTTCTCCGGCGAGACGTTGAAGTCGGCTAAAGGGGATCGGGGGCGGGGGCCCTGGTATCCTTCTCCCCTTAAATAAATCTACCAAAAAACGAGACAGAGATAGGGGCGAGGGAGCGCGTTCGTGGTCCCGGAATAGGAACATCTAGGAACAATTAGTTGAAATGGAGTGAGAGAGAATTGAATGGAGTTCTTTCAAAAGAGTGTTTTATATATATATTATTTTATTTTTTATTTTTTATTTTTTTCAGACAAGCGACGCGATCAAATTGTATAAGCAGACGGAAATAAGAATGCTAACATAGATGGGACAGATGGACTATATTTGACATTTAACATTTAACATTGAACCAAACCGTCTGTGAATTAGGTACCGGTATACTATTATGGGTGAAGCTGAATGGGGTGGTGGTAATTGTAAACCAAATAATGACACTCTCTGCTCACGTTTTATCGGACGTATGACCCATTAACCCCTTCATTACCGGTGACTTCCCTTTCATTATATTTTGGTAACTATTTGACGATTTTAATCAGCTTAGGAAGGACGTCTACCAGTTATGAAGCTACACACTATTTCAATTAATACCTTTAGCTACCATATATCCTGCCTGAGCTTAATAAAATCGTCTAAGTGTAGCTGAAATCAAGTAGAATAGTCGTTACCGGCAATACAAGGTTTAATCATTATTGATTAGACATGATTTATGCAAAATGACATACAAACCTACAATTTTAAATGTAATAGTAGTCCTTATGTTCTCTTCTACAGACTCATTACTGTTATGTATATATGTGTCTATCCTTGTCTATAGGCCTATATATGTGTCTATCCTTGTCTATAGGCCTATATCGCCGGTATGCAATGTCTGGGCGTAGATTTACAAAACTAATCTCCGAGTAAGCCAATCTTTAGGATGTTTTTTTTTTTCCAGCTTGATGGAGCTCTAGGGATAAAAATAAAAGCTATTATAATGTTATTTGAACAAAAATATGGACCAATAAATATACGATTCCCCCCTTAAGGGGAGATCTCCACTTGAGGGATTTTTTTCTTGACCCCTTTCTCCCTCATGTTTAGCCCCATTGCTTTTGATATTATAAAACGTTTGCCCCATTAGTTTAGACTTTAGAGATTTTAAGAACGTTCACCCCATATTAAGACCTTTCGTGCAATTCAGGTGTCGATTTTATCCTGGCGAGCGATAGCGAGCCTGTAATTTAAGAGGAACCGGCCTTCGGCCGGGAAATTTTTCTACCGAAAAATGTACAAATTTATCTTGAAAGGGACTCAAGGGGGTGTAATTTTAAGATTGATGGAGGTCTAGGGAACAAACTAAATACCTCCCCTTAAAGACATGAGAGGCCTGGTATCTAGCAAAGGAGGGGGCGGGACAAAGGAAGGGGTAGAGTGATAATAACCAAGGAGATGAAATACAAAATATATAAGTATAGGGTTTGATCCCCTTCCTCCCCTCTAATAACTAGGCTTCCCCCTCGTGCACCCCTCTCGTCCCGTGATTAAGGGAGCCCACCTCGCTTTTTTCTCTTTCTCTCCCTCTCTCTTTGGCTGTTATCCATTCGGCCCCGTTCAGCCTACTGTTTCAAGAAGTTTACCCCCATCCAGGTGTCAAAATTTTCCTGGCGAGCGGTAGAGAGCCAGCATATATATATTTTTTGTTATGACTGCAAGCTAAATTTGTAGATTTTTCGACAGAATTTTTTTTCTGGCGAAGCCGGATTTCTCCATACAATGCTGGCTCGCTATCGCTCGCCAGGAAGAAATCGACACCTGGATGGGGATAAACGTCTTAAAACAGTTGGCTGAATGGGACCGAATGGATACAAGCCAGGGAAAGAGAGAAAAGGAGAGAAAGATAAAACAAAGCCGGTGACCCCCCTTAAATAATAGGATAATGATTCAGTGTTGGATATTTTATGTCAGGAATTACGGGAGTGCAAAAGGTGATAAAGCAGTTGATGCCGGAGATAATTACATGATTAGAAAATGTATCTACATATTTTGCGGCATCCGCTAAGTATTTTAATCAATTAAAAAAATATATATATATACAAAAATGAAGAATAAATATTGACTAGCGATTTGATTAGGTAATGTTTTCAGGCATATATTTAATCTGAGTTAGCTACTTTTAAAGTCCAATATCAACTCGGGTACTTTCTTGATTGCACATTTTTTGAAGAATATAAATTATGCTGAATATTTACAGAGGATCGTGTACAAGTATTTGCAACCCAAGATGCTACAAAAATGCAATCAAAATACTATTATACACGATACCAGTTTTGTTGGCGTGTAGGCTACTCGATAATGGATGTTTAGATGGCCCAGTAAATCGGAATAATTAATGGTTTATTCTGCTGTTAAAACTATTCCATCAGGGTATCGTAACTATGGCTACAAATAATGGGGTGGAGGTATTTAAGGGAGCCCACCTCATTTAGATTTCTCTCTCTCTCTCTCTCTCTCTCTCTGGGTTGTATCCAGTCGGCCCCATTCAGCCTACTGTTTTAAGGTGTCGATTTTTTCCTGGCGAGCAGTAGCGAGACAGCATATTTTTAAAAATGTTTTTGACAGCAGGCAAAATTTGTACATTTTTCGATAGAAAAAATTCTCCGGTGAAGCCGGATTTTTCCATACAATGCTGGCTCGTTATCGCTCGCCAGGAAGACATCTACACCTGGATGGGTACAAACGTCTTAAAACAGTTGGCTGAATGGGACCGAAAGGATACAAGCCAGAGAAAGAGAGAAAGAAGCGAGAAAAGAAGAAAAAAAAGCAGGTCACCCCCCTTAAGGCCACAGCTTGATTACAGTCACATACCAGTACGCACTCAGCCACGCACAAACACACATTATTAGAGACAAGTACATACATCACTCAAATACACACACACACACACACACACACACACACACACACACACACACACACACACACACACACATAGAGACACATAATTAAATAGGGCTAAAGGTCTTAACATCGCCAAACTAATAGGTTGATCGTCTGAAAACCTCATAACTATTGGGGCTAAACATGAGGGAGAAGGAGTCCAGAAATAACAAATACATAAAGGTAAGACAAACAGCAATAGCAGAGCGTCCTGTATTATGACAACGTTTCACTTTACAACTTCTTGAGATCAAAGGCCAATCCTCATATGGTGTTATTCAAGTATATATTTGTTTGTCTTTCTTGTTCCTTCATACATGCATTGTCCTTTAAAATATATACGTATAATGAGTATTAACCCCTTCTGTACAGAGACACTGGTTCTCATATATGCTGGCTAAGATTTGACGATTTGATTTAACTATGGAATAACCTCTAGAAGTTAATGGAGTCTAAACTATCACAACTATCTTTTTGACGCCCATATAACCTTCCTAAGCTGCATAAAATCATGTAAACATGACTAAAACGAAATCAAAGAAGCGGTACCGGTCCTGAAAAGGGTTAAACACTTCAATAACGAAGGGTTAAATTAGTCGACACACGGTAACTATCATATACCACACCAACGCAACATTATATAACGCAACACAAGCTCACGCAACCAGAACCCCTACATAACATGCCTTGCTGCAAAACACACACCACCCAAGACAGCATACGCTTACACGACACAAATTAACATACATCCCCCCCCCCCTCAGTATTATGATGTATTGTCTACTAAAATACCTCAACAACAACAACAACAACAACAACATTCACCACCCAAGATAGCACACAACACAAATCACTGTGGGGGCACTCGGTTATGGCCTTGGAATTGCTCGGGGCCTTGGGGCTGTTCGGCCAGGCAGCTTGGGGAACAACAACAACAACAACACAAATCAACAAATCTCTCCCATACTCGCTCCCCACCCTTTCCTTGAGTTGTATATTGGCTACACCCCTGTACTCTGATCATTCACACTTGAAACGGAGTCCGGCGAGACTCGAAACTGTCGTGTCATCACAGGTATAAGCGTTTTTCCGTCGTGTGGGTATAAGTTCTCTCATGCAACACTAGCCTACACCAACACATGGAACACCACACCACATTAACCCCTTGAGGATTGTGACGTGTTTTGACAGTTTATTCTGGCTATCATTAAGCTATTGTATTCAGTTTTGGAAGGCCCTCTTGCAGTCAAACGGGTAAAAACAATCTCAATCATCCCTCTAACTGCCACAATTACTTCCTATGTTGAATAAGATCGTCTAATGATAGCCAGAATACACTGCTAAAACGCGTCATAATCCTCGAGGGGTTAAACCACGCCACAATAAACTACAACACAACACAATGGCGATGGGCTGGTCTATCAGAGTGAGACCTGAGCGATCTCTGCCATACCCATAGCTTACTCTGACTGTTCCTTTTACTTATATATTTTCTAGATCTCAAGTGACGGCGTCTCTTCCGTGGATTGACCTCCCAATCTACCAAGATTGGAAGCTAAAGCTTCACATTATTCCTTTGCCCCTCCACTTTCTCTTCATAATTGCTGAGGGACACAGGGCCCTGGGTGGGGCTTTGGTTTCCCGGGCGTTTACGCACCCTCTCAGCTCCCCGCCATGGAGTGGCTTCGGTCACCCAGGCTTTATTGTGGTCGGCAGGGAGGGTTCTGTGGGGGCGCTCGTTTATGGCCTTGGCCTTACTCGGGGCCTTGGGGCTGTTCGGCCAGGCAGCTTGGGGAACAACAACAACAACAACAACAACACAACACAACACACCACACCCTCCAACCCTCTACACAACAAATAAACACGATCCATACAAATAAACACGATGCAACACAACATGAAGATTTGGATTACTGTATCGAAAGTCACACCAACAAACCACCACACCACACAACACACCCTCATACAGCACAACAGCATACCATCACGTAATTATACACCACAATACAATGCAATACAACACACCACCACCACCACCACCAAATACCAGACAAAAACAAACTGCAACATCACGCGACTCCACAAAACACAACCCCATTCAACACACCACTACCACCACCACCACCACCAAATACCAGACAAAGCCAAACTGCAACATCACGCGACTCCACAAAACACAACCCCATTCAACACACCACAACAAAGCTCTGACCAACAGAACATGCCACGAAACTATCCAACATGATCGTGTACATATGAAGTCCTAGATCCCCCCCCCCCCCCCAGCTGACTGTACCAATGGCAGGATCAACACAACGCAACACACGTCAACAGCAACCAAACGCAATGCAACACTACACTCAACACACCACAACACAGCTCAATTCGACGTAACATGACACGATATACCCCAACCTGAACGACGTGCACACCAGGCAAGATTTCCAACTGGCCTAGTGTCAAGGGGGGTGACCTGCTATTAGTGTCAAGGGGGGTGACCTGCTATTTTAGTGTCAAGGGGGGTGACCTGCCATTTGTATCTCCTTTTCTCTCTTTATCTGGCTTGTATCCATTCGATCCCATTCAGCCTACTGTTTTATGACGTTTATTCCCATCAATTTCTTTCTGGCGAGCGATAGCGAGCCAGCATTGTATGGAGAAATCCGGCTTCGCCGGAGAAATGTTTCTATCTAAACTTGTACAAATTTAGCCTGCTGTCAAAAACATTTAAACAAATATGCTGGCCCGCTACCACTCGCCAGGAAAATGTCAACACCTGGATGGGCATAAACGTCTTAAAACAGTAGGCTGAATGGGGCAGAATGGATACAACCCAGAGAGAGAGAGAAGGAGAGAGAGAGAAAAAACAAAACGAGGTGGGCTCCCTTAATTTTTGTTATGCTCTGATCAAGTAATAAAGTAGAGTAATGGCAAACAAAATATCCAGACTTAAGGGGAGGTTTTTAGTTGATTCCCTAGACTTCCATCAAGCTTAAAATTACTCCCCCTAGACCCCCTTTCAAGATAAATTTGTACATTTTTCGGTAGAAAAATGTCCCGGCCGAAGGCCGGTTCCCCTTAAATTACAGGCTCGCTATCGCTCGCCAGGACAAAATTGACATCTAAATGGCACGAATGGTCTTAAAATTGACAGAAATGGGGCAAGGAGTCTTAAAATCGCCAAACTAATGGGGCTAACGTCTTAAAATCTCAAAAGCAATGGGGCTAATCATGAGGGAGAGGGGGGTCCAGAAAAAAAATCCTCCAGGTGGAAATCTCCCCTTAACCTCCCAACTATACTCAGTTTCTTTTCAATTGGCGATAAATTGAATCCCTTATTAGTACATTTGTTGCGATACTTAATGAACAAATATACAACTACCATGTCTCTGCATCATATTAAGACCAAGTTTATAAATCAGCACCCTATTTCACTACCAAATCATTGAAATAACTGAGAAATCTTGATGGGAACTTTGCAATTTACCGTCAGTTGAAAAGAAACTGGGTATAGTTTCTTAATTTCAGTGTTTTGCATTTCTCATGTTTATATTTGTAAATTATGTAACACCCCGTTCTTAACATTGATCATCAATTACAAATCCCAATGCACTTGAATAAACCAATGAAAGCATATGGTCCTCCCGGGATTCGAACTCGGGACACCACACCTAGAACATAAGCATCTAAACCATTACACCACCAACCCTAGGCCAGCTGAAATCTTGCCGACTGTACAACTGAATGTTTGGATTACACCCCAAGCGGACTGACTGTATCAAAGACAGGATCAAGATAAAACAGTAAACATCACAATACAATACGCTATGGCAAAACGCAATACAACACAACACAGCCAAACGCAATACAACACAGCCAAACACAATTCAACACAACACACAACACAGCAACACATAATTCAACACAACACAGCCAAACACAACACAATTCAACACAAGTCAAAACACAATTCAACACAACACAGCCAAACACAATTCAACACAACACACAACACAGCTCGACCCAATACACGATACCATTCAATGCGAAGGCTTTACGCTTCAAACGGTAAGATCAAAGCAACGCAACACAAACAAACACCACAACAGAAACACAACACTACACACAGAACAACAGCATTCAAAACAGCACAGCTTTAACCAACGTAACATGACACGACACAGCCCAACATGAAGCTTGGATTATATGCCCCGAACTGACTGTATCGAAGGCAGGAGTATACAGAACGCAGTGTACAATATCATAAAAAAACATCACCATAAAAGGTAACACAAGGCAACACTCCATACAGCAAAACACCATATCACATAACCCCTAACAAAACACCAAACCCCATTTCACACAACACACATAAAAACCCCAAACCCATTCAAAATAACACAGCTCCCCAAAAACACCCAACAAACCCCATTCCACACATCAACACAGCTCCACCCAACGTAACATGACACGACACAACCCAACATGAAGCTAGGATTATATATACCCGGAGACGACTGTATCGAAGGCAGGACCAACAAGACTCAGTACACAATATCATAAAAAAACACTCCATACAGCAAAGCACCATATCACACAACACACAACAAAACCCCAAACCCCATTCCACACAACACAGCTCCACACAACAAAACCCCAAACCCCATTCCACACAACACACAAACAACACAGCTCCACACAACAAACCCCATTCCACACAACACACAAACAACACAGCTGCACACAACACACAACACACAAACAACACAGCTCTACCCAACGTAACTTGACACGACACAACCCAACATGAACCTTGGATATATACCCGAGCCGACTGCATCATCAAAGGTGGGATCAAAGGTATAATGAGCCAGGCAGCATAGTAGTAGGATGGGACTGTGGGGGGGGGGGGGGTGGGGGGGGGGTTATGAGAGTAAAGACCGAGTGTTGCTAGACTTTGAGGGGACAAGGGGTTATTTTTGGGGGTCTATTTATTGATATATTCATTTATTTTTTAGTTTCCTCCCTAGATATCCATCACACTTAAAAAAACATCCATTAGATCCCGCTTCGAGATTAATTTGTACATCTTTCGGTAGAAAAATATCACGGCCAAAGGCCGGTTCCTCTACAATTACAGACTCGCTTTCGCTCGCCAGGAAAATAAATCGACATCTATAGGGCACAAATGGTCTTAATATTGACAACGAAATGGGGCGAACGGTCTTTAAATCGACAAAGCAATGGAGCAAACTTCTTAAAATCTCAAAAACATGAGGAAGAAAGGGGACCAGAAAAATGGCCTCATCTCCCCTTGAGGGCCTGGGAGGATGCATACTGTACACTCATATCTCCCCTTGAGGGCTGGAGACATACTGTACACTCATATCTCCCCTTGAGGGCCTGGGATGCATACTGTACACTCATATCTCCCTATGGGAGGATGCATACTGTACACTCATATTGAGGGCCTGGGAGGATGCATACTGTACACTCATATCTCCCCTTGAGGGCCTGGGAGGATGCATACTGTACACTCATATCTCCCCTTGAGGGCCTGGGAGGATGCATACTGTATGTCACGTACTCATATCTCCCCTTGAGGGCCTGGGAGGATGCATACTGTACACTCATATCTCCCCTTGAGGGCCTGGGAGGATGCATACTGTACACTCATACCTCCCCTTGAGGGCCTGGGAGGATGCATACTGTACACTCATATCTCCCCTTGAGGGCCTGGGAGGATGCATACTGTACACTCATATCTCCCCTTGAGGGCCTGGGAGGATGCATACTGTACACTCATATATCCCCTTGAGGGCCTGGGAGGATGCATACTGTACACTCATACCTCCCCTTGAGGGCCTGGGAGGATGCATACTGTACACTCATATCTCCCCTTGAGGGCCTGGGAGGATGCATACTGTACACTCATATCTCCCCTTGAGGGCCTGGGAGGATGCATACTGTACACTCATATCTCCCCTTGAGGGCCTGGGAGGATGCATACTGTACACTCATATCTCCCCTTGAGGGCCTGGGAGGATGCATACTGTACACTCATATCTCCCCTTGAGGGCCTGGGAGGATGCATACTGTACACTCATATTCCCAGGTCTTACTTTCTACGGGGAAACGCACGCTACGCTTTGGTGAACGAAATACTCTTGTCGGGCGGTTTCTGCAAAATTCAATACCGGACATACAATTTGATACGTGGCAATTATCTCACATTGGCAAAACGAGGCGCATCTTATCCAATAAAATAAATAAATATGTAAATTGTTTGTAGTTACACGAAATCAAATGAAACCTGAAAGTTATTTAATGTTGGAGTTTTATGATATTCAACCCATTAGTTTGGCGATTTTAAGAATTTTCCTGCCATTTAGGTGTCGCTTTTGTTCCTGGCGTGTGATAGCGAGCCTGCAATTTAGGGGGAACCGGCCTTTACCGAAAAATGCAAAAATTTATCTCAAAGGAGGGTGTTGTGGGTATTATTTAAAGCTTGATGGAGGTCTGGGGAGAAAGCTAGACACAAATAATAAATATACAAGGATATAAATAAATATCTCCCCATAATGGTATTCACTTTCGGTTTCAATACATTGAGATGGTATTTAAGCCCTTTAATGTCAAGAGATTCACCGGATTCAATAGTTCGCCGATAACCTTGATACAAATTGTAAACAGACAATACACTTATAAATTGTTACATGTTTATGACCAAAGATATAGAACAACCAATGAACGATACAAAATAAATTCGGCCATCAAAATAGAGCTTCGTCTTGATATTACATGTTTTATTTGTTTATTTTTTTTTTTTTTTGCATTTATATCATTGTTTCGTGCTTACGTTGATTATATTTTTGCTTATGTTGATGGGGAAGTTGTAAATCCGGGTGTAACTTTTAGTAACTAATAGTATTGGCCTGGGTGTGATGTATGTATGTATGTATAAATGTATATACTCAGGCACATGCCCCATAGCTGGGGGTGGCCGACTCAAGACAGAGCCCGAACAGGGAAAACAAATACAAATACAAAATAAATAGATAAATAATTAAATCAATACAACAAACAATAGAAATTCACACACTTCTACGTCGCCCAGGAGAAGAACCAGAGACCCAGGCCCATTTGGCGTCCCTAGCAAAAGATTCCCAAGTCCCAGACCTCCCGGAGAGGTCCGGTCTGGGTATGATAATACGATTAATTTATCTTTATTTTGAAAATATGTACCGGTATGTCATATTAAACCGTGTTAATACAAGAGGTCCGTACAAACCCAGATAAAGTGTTTGGCGGTACCAAGAAATTAAAAAAAATTATATATACCGTATATATATATATATACAGTATATACCGGTATATAAATAAAGCATTGGTATGACGACCTGGTTATCAGTTTAGATACTATAATACATTACCGATGGTTCAATGGATACTGTTAATGCAGATTTAATTATTAGTTATAGACCATCTTAAAATTTCGCTATACAAGACAAATAAAATTCGACTTCAGTTGAATATTACTGGCAAAAGCAAGAATATACATGGTATTATTTATTATATTTGTATAATCAATGCAAATTAAATCGGTTCCAATTCTGTCCAAAAATATGTATATTACTTAATATCATCCGACTATGAAAGGTCCTCCATAGGCTCATTCAAATTTTAATGGGACAGCTTCATTAAAGTACAAACTACAAATCATTTAACATAAAGGTATTATGTTACTACAGTCGTTCGTAATTTAATACTGGTGTAGAATGTTGCACATGGCAGTACTGTTACCTTAGGAATAATTGTGTGTGTAAGTGTCTGTCTGTCTGTGAAATAATAATAATAATAATAATAATAATAATAATAATAATAATAATAATATTGATAATCGGTTTATTTCGAACCGGCAGCCAATGAGGCTGAAAATACACAATTCCTTAACCTAACTTATCCCAAGTAGTCAACAGATTTCCCTCTGGCTGCCACACATACCCCCAGAAGGGGTATGATGTGGGCAGGAAACAAGGTGGAACCCAGAGGTGGCGCATCCACACCTAACCTCCCGAGCCCGGAAAGTTTTTGACAGAAACTTCATTGGCAGATAGCTGGGATCGAACCCGCGCTACCTGTGTCAAGCGACTCGAGTATGGTGACTTAGTGCGCTCTGCCACCGTGTGTGTGGGTGTGTGTGTGTGTGGTATTGCCAAAAAAGTTGTGTAAGTGTTGTAGACATTTTTGCTATTTTACAGTTCATTACAAAAAAAAAAAAAAAAAAAATAATCTGTTCCAGTACATAATGACTGTAATGCGAATATTATTGGGTACTGTCCATCAAATAGTTGGTGTTGTATACGCCTTTCAAATGACTGTATTCAGTCTTATTTGCGAATTAGAGCATATGACACAAATATTATGCATAATCACTCATAATCTTTGGTAGGCTACTTCACATGTGTTTTAACATGTAGAAATACAATCGGTACGAATGAATTAATGATTTTTTGCACTAATCGACTAATAACATTAACGATATTCTATATTACATTACATACGTCTGGTAATTATATTAAGCAATACCGGTAGTTAACATAATGAAAAACATAGCTCATCTGGGAAAGAGGCTGTTGGCCAAAGGTACAAAATATAGTATAACATAAGAATAAACATGGAGGGGGTACTACTCGCTTTTTCTGGACCCCCTTCTCCCTCACGTAAAGCATTTTAATTTTGAAGTTTTAAGACGTTCGTTGGGGATAAACGTCATAAAACAGTAGGCTGAATGGGGCCAAATGGATACAAGCCAGAGAAAGAGGGAACATAAGCAGGTCACCCCCCCTTAGGTATATTCACAATGTAGTAGCCTAGATTGTATACCTCCCTATTCTTGTGTTAAATAGGCGTACCGGTATCTCTACCAATAATTAGGTAAAGGGTACTGTACCTGTGTATACCATCTGTAAGCCAATCATTGCTACAGTTTAACCCTTCTGTACCGATGACATCTTTTTAAATTTTATGGTAGCTATATTTAGAAAATTTTATGCAGCTTGTGAAGGATCTGTGGTAGTTAAAAGGGTTATTATTGAGATAGTCTGTAGCTTCTTAATAGAGACACGTCCGTCCTAAGCCGAACAAAATTGCCTAATAATTGGTGGAATATAATGCAAAGGACGTTACCGGTAGTGGAAGGGTTCAGTGAGGGGCATAAAGTTGCAGGTGTGGAGTAAGATTTGCGTCCTAAGTGGAGTAAATAAAGTGGAGTAAATAAAGTGGAGATTATAAAGTTGAATAAATAAAGTTTAATACATAAAGTTTAATACATAAAGTGGAGTACATAAAGTGGAGTACATAAAGTGGAGTTAATTAAAGTGGAATAAATAAAGTGGAGTAAATAAAGTAGAGTAAATAAAGTGGAGTAAAAAAGTAGAGTAAATAAGGTGGAAAAAATAAAGTGGGGTAAAGTGGAGTCAAGTAAAGTGGAGTAAATAAAGTGGACAGCTGGGCTCCTCTCCTCCAACACCTGCTAGTGCCACTTTAACTTCGGCTGAGCTCATGTTTACATCATCAGAGGTCAGGAGGCGGGGAGGGAGGGAGGGAGGTAGAGAATATGATGGAGGGAGGGAGAGGAAATGGGGATACACACACACACACACACACACACACACACACACACACACACACACACACACACACACACACACACCACCACACACACACAGAGAGAGAGAGAGAGAGAGAGAGAGAGAGAGAGAGAGAGGAGAGAGAGATGAGAGAGAGAGGAGACGGAGAGAGAGAGAGAGGAGAGAGAGAGAGAGAGACATATAAGAGAGAGAGAGAGAGAAGAGAGAGAGAGAGAGAGAGGAGAGAAGAGAGGAGAGAGAGATAGAGAGAGAGAGAGAGATAGAGAAGAAGGAGAGAGAGCGAGGAGAGAGAGAGAGAGAGAGAGAGAGAGAGAGAGAGAGAGAGAGAGAGAGACCATCGTACTTTCGAGGGCAGGGATTGAAAGGAAGGTGTACAGAGGTAAATACAATTGAAATAAAGAAACTAAAGGAGAGAGAGAGAGAGAGAGAGAAGGGGGGGGGGGAGCGAGCGAGAGAGAAAAGGCTGAAAGAGTTGGAAAAGCCGGGAAGAGACAGAGAAGGATGTTTGGGAGTAACGACAGAGAGAGACCAAGAGAGCCGAGAGAGGAGGGCGTGGGAGGATTGTGGGAGGACTAAGGGGAAGGGTTAGCATAGTAGAGTGAGAGGGTGGAGTAGAGAGAGGCAGAGGAAAGGGGCAAGGAGGAGAGGAATGGGGGGTAAAATAGCAGGTAAGAGATGAAATGAGAAATGGGGATAAGAATAGGAGGTAAGGGATGAAGAGAGGAATGGGGGAAGAGTAGGATGTAAGTTATGAAGTGATCTTGGTTGTAGGAGAGTTTATTTTACTATGTGAATGCAAGAGACAAAATGCAAAGCTGCTTGT